>CANTUT010000867.1:2500-210337 GCA_947687605.1 Reutealis trisperma
GAAATCACAAAACATAGACGAGAAATGAGCAAGGATGGGAGAAAAACAATCTTGTTGCTCTATGGTATCGCACAGGGCTTTGCGGCTGCCGTAGAGCCCTTTGTAGTTCCACAGAGAGGTGTGTGGCATTGTCACGGAGATCTCTATAGCACCGCAGAGCTGTGTGCGGCAACTCTTGCCAATTTCATTATTTTGCGGGATCCCTCATCAGAACTTTAGTATTTTCCTCCTCCAATCTTCTCCCTATATATAGACAACCTATCCACACTCCAAGGGATAAACTTTGGGAGCTTGAAAGCCTTTGCATCAAGCCAACCACTCTTTCTAAAGCTTTCTTTTCGTTTCTTTTTCTTTTATTTTGCATTTGCTCTTTGCTTCGTAAAATGAGTTAGAAGGTTTCTCCTTGATTCCTACTCAACAAGTCAAAGGCTTTTTGCCCACCTATTTGAGGTAAGTTTATTGCCTAAGGCTTGTGTTTGCCATTTGAGGCTAGCCATCGCTTGCCATCTAAGGCAAGCATTCCACCGTCCGAGGTTAGGTGCCATCCACTGTCCGAGGTAAGTTTCTTTTCCATTTCTTTCCTTTTTTTTTTTTTTTTTTTTTTAATTTCATTCATTGTTTATCTCTTTGGGATTTGTGTTCTAAGGCTCCTTGTCTAATTCTTGATTCACTAAGGAAGTTAATTATAATATGATTTAATTTTCTCCACTTGATAATCAATTTGTTAAATCAATCAGCTCAACCCTCTTTTAATCAATCAATCAAAACATGATAAAATGGCTCGGCTAAACTAACCCATTCGCAAGAAGAGAGAACTGCGTGGGTTCTGATTTCCATTCAAAGGGACACACATACATGTTTGGTTCAAGCATCAAATACAATTAAAACTAATCAACTCTCCCTCCATCACCTTCTTCACTTGCTTTTATTTTATTTTATTTTACTTTATTATTAGGCTTAGTTTAGAAAATGTGTGTTTTCTAGAACTCATAAGGGCTAGAGGAGGTATCCCTTAAGTTTGATATTTTATTATAATATTAACTTTCTTTTATCTTAAACCTTGATTGTATATTTACTTTATTATTGAATGGATAAGTTGAATGATCATGCATTAATTAAACTATTCATGCATTATATAAATTATTAATGAAATATATTTTAAGCTACTCTTATATTAAATGGCCAAACTTATCCTGTTAAAATAAACTAAAAACTTAGTCCCCAAATTCTCTTTGGTTTCGAAACTAGTGATCATTTCCTTTGGGTAATAATTGGAGTCAATATAGGTTTTTTCCTTATATTTTCACAAATAAAAATAAATTAAGGTGGCGACTCTAAGAAACAATTTTCAAATTTATCAAAGATAAGTTTGAGGGCTTCCTCGTGAGTTCTTCCTAAATGAGCATTTCGATTCCTTTAGCGGATTAGGCTGTTACTTAAGCAAGGCTTTACAGCTGGATACTCCACTGGAGACAATTTTTTTAAAAGATATAAACGAACTACTAATTAGTTTAAAAAGAGTTTGGCCTTTTAATATAATTGTAACTTTGCATACATCACTTGCATAGGCTTTTTGCCATTCAACCTAGTTTTAGGAAAACCATGGACAGTAAGTAGCATTGAGTGGGTAACCCTCATTGGGTTTATTCGCTGATAGTGAAATCATCCACCTCGCGGTGAATCAATTGATCCTTTCAAAGGTGTTACGAGCATACATATACCGTTAGACCCATATATGGCTCCTTGACTCATATGTGTTAGGTATATCGCTGCTTTAGTGTGACGGGTACCTAAACCAAGCCACCTTTACCCTTTCATGTAATGAACCTAGATCCTGACTTTAGGTTGTATGTACTATAATTAAAATCTTGCAGTTTTGCATTATCATGAAATGTTTTCCCTATGCATATCATACATCCATATTGTATAACAAAACATGCATTCATCACAAATCTAGGTCGAACCTTGAATAGAAGAAGGGTCAAACATTCTTACCTCTATTCAAACACCTCCCCTATAAACATTTTCACCTATACACCATCACCCTATCCAATAACCTTTAAACCATTACCCTAAATCCTTGATCTAAACACCATTATCCCTTTACTCTAGCCTTTAAACCAAAACCTTAGACACTCTCACCTCTATCCAAACACCTTCATTCTTAAACCTTAAAAACACTCACTTCTATCCCAATCACTTTTGCCCCCACAAACCTAAAACCATCACCCTGACCTTTAATCTTAAACACTTCACCCTAGCCTTTATCTTAAATATCATCACCTTAACCACATACCTTAAACACCTCACCCTAACCTTACCCTAAGCACTAAACACCTGAACCTTACACCTCAAATGTAAACCTAAACCACCTTCTATCTTTAGACCTTAAGTCATAAACTTGCAACCTTAAAACCCATATCTAACCCTAAAAACCCTACTACCTAACCATAAGCCTAACCCATAGCCCTTATCCTTACCCAAAAAAAAAAAAAAAAAAAAAAAACCCTAGATCCCTTAGATTCTCCATACCAAAACCATTATCTTAATCCTACCCCTTATTCAAAATCAAAATCATTATCCTTAAGCCTAACACCTGTGGTCCATTACTTTCAAAACTAGCCTGTTACCCTTAAACCTAATAACTTTGGCCAAAAATGCTTCCTTAAACCTAATACCTTTAGTCGAGTCTACTACCCTAAGCCTAAAATATTTGCCCTATCATACCTTAAGCCTAAAAAATGGTTGGCCTGTGACACAATAAGGAAGCATTTTCCTTTAGGATTTGCATGCTTATACCTTCATCACCTTTTTCTATTCCATACCCATCTCTTTCCTTGTTGTTTTGATTTGAAGGTACCAATAGCCAACTCGCTTAATATGGCTTCCCTGACTACATTCATGACTAGACTCCTTAAGAAGGAAGAAGAGTATTTCTAAGCTATCCTAGCTACTCAACAAGCCTAATTCCAGGAACAAAGGCAACTCATCATTGAAGAAGTTTGGGCTATGATTAGCCAAGCCATCTTTAACTAGACTAACCTAAATCTAACCTTGAACCAAATCAACCTTGGCCTTAGTATGGTCTAAGTTGACTCATATCTAAACCAAAGTTGGGAAGTTTTCTCTTATATAGACACTAAATTATTCATAGAGAAACTTGAAGCCATGGAGAGAACCATCAAATCCCTAAAGCACTACAGTGATCTAATTGATGTAGACAGTTTAACCTTATTTCTTGATGCCAAGTTTCCTCCTAAATTCAAAATGCTCGAACTAGAAAGATTTGATAGAACCATATGCCTAAGACCCATTTGAAGATATATGTGTGGGCAATAAAACCTTTTGGACTTAACGATTGTGAATCCTTAATTCAGCACCTCTTAGAATTACATATCATTCAATTAGGAAAGGAATCAAACAAGGCTCTTAAGTCATCATCAAATCATCCGGGACTCAGTAATGGGTACAACACAATTGGAATAATGAAAAACGGATAAGAAATGAGCGAGAACGGATGAAAACGGACAGAACGGGCGAATTAGGGCAAGTTGCCGCACAACTCTGCGGCATGCGGTGCCACAAAGCCCTCTGTGGCACTGCTGCTGAGATCTCTACGGTCCTGTAGAGGCTTATGTGGCACCGGCAGTGTGTTTCTACTCCCATATTAGAAATTTCAGCCTCTATGCTTCATTCTTCCTCCTATATATAGAGGTGGCCTCTCTACTCTTAAGACACACAGACTTAGAGGCTTAAAAAGCACTAACTTCAAGTAAATTGCTTTGCCTTTGCTCCTTGCTTTGCAAAGCACGTTGGTTGGTTTCTCCTTGATTCCTACTCAACTAGTTTAAGAATTTTTGCCCGCCTGTTCGAGGTAAGTCTCTTGCCCAAGGCTCGTATATGTCGTGTGGAGAAGGTGAAGTTGCATTCTGGTGGTCCAAAGCTTGTGTCTCTTGCGTGCAGAAGGTGGAATTGCAGTTCGGTCATTCGTTTCATCCGCCCTACATCCCCAAGCAGCAAAAGAGTAAGGTAATCTTCTTTTCCTTTCTATTTGGTTATTGTCTATTATAATTAGTTGATTAAATTGATTCATTTAGGTTGCTAGCTAATCAACTTGGTAATCAATTAAATTAATTAATTAATTCAACCCTCTTTTAATCAATCAATCAAAACATGATAAAGTGGCAAGGCTAAACTAACCTCTTTGCAAAAAGGGAGAACTGCGTGGGTTCTAATTCTTATTCAAAGGGATATATAGGCATGCTTGGTTCAGGCATCGAATCCAATTAAAATTAATCAACTATCCCCCTATCACCTTCTTCACTTATTTTTGTGCTTATTCCTTTACTTTATTATTAGGATTAGTTTAGGGAATGTGGGACATCCCTAGAACCCATAAGGGCTAGAGGAGGTATCCCCTATGTTTGAAATTTTATTTGTAATGTTAATTTTATTTTGGATTATTACTTGTATTTATTATAGGAATTAATGATTATACATATTATAAATTGTGCATGCATTTTAAATTGTTCATGAAATGTATTTTAAGTTACTTTTATATTACTTGGCCAAATATATTTTGTTAAACTGAAAACCTAGTCCCCGAATCCTTTTTAGTTTTGAGGCTAGTGATCTTTTTCCTTTGGGTAATGACGGGAGTCAAATGGGTTTTTTCCTTATATTTTCTCAAATAAAAAAAATAAATTAAGGTGGCGACTCTAAAATGATTTTCAAAATAAGCTCAAGGGCTTCCTCGTGAGTTCTTTCCCAAATGAGCATTTCGATTCCCTTTAGCGGATCAAACCGGTGCTCGGGCGAGGCCTCATAGTTGGCGACTCCACTGGAGAAAATTTTCATTTTAAAAGGAAAAAATAAGAGGACTACTAATTGGTTTAAAAAAGTTTGGCCTTTTAATATAATTGTAACTTTGCATGCATTACTTGTATAGGCTCTTTGCCATTCAACCTAGTTCTAGGAAAACAACGGATAGTGAGTAACATCGAGTGGGTAACCCTCCTTGGGTCTATTCATCAATAGTGAAATCATCCACCCTGCAACGAATCCTTTGATCTTTTCAAAGGTGTAACGAGTATGCACGTACTGTTGGACTCACGCGAGGCTCTTTGACTCATATGTGGTTAGGTATATCACTGCTTTAGTGTGACGGGTACCCCAAACCAAGCTACCTTGTCCCTTTCATGTAATGAACTTAGAACTTGGATCTTAGGTTGTATGTACCATAAAAGAAGCCTTATTGTATTCATGAAATGACTTTTCATTCATGCACATATACATTCATGCATACATTCATAATCGAAGAACCTTGAAACAAGTGGGGAGCTCACCAAGCCTATGGTTCACTAAAATACCCATCCCTAAAAATACCATTGCTAGCCCAAAGGTCTGTCATCCTGTTGTATTACATTGGTGTTATACTCATTTTGTCTACCTTTTTCCTTCACAAGGTACCTAAGATGGCCGAGGGAACAAGTGGATTGAAAGAAAGTGATTTGAATGCAACTAATTCAGAGGAAGAGGTCCAGTTGAATTCATTCTTAACAAATCTTCTCTTAAAGCAAGAAAGGAATTTTCAAGCTATTTTGGACGCCTAGCGAGCCCAGTTCAAAGAGCAAAGACAGTGCATTTTGGAAGAGGTTCAAGCTATGATGAGTTGAGCCGGCCTTAGTTCAAATATTACACCAATCCAAACCATTCCAAACATGACCCAAGCTGCTGCAAATACCTCTTTTTCCCCCTAATGTCCTTATTGACTTGACTGATAAAGGAAAGGCTACAGTTGATGCACCTTGCATTCCAAATATCATTTCACCCTCTGTCTCAATTCCAGATGTTACCCCATCACCTATCACTTTCCAAATACCAAATGCCACTTGTTCTACCACTCATTCTTCTTCGAATCTTTTTCAAAGAGAGGAATTTTCTTCCCTTATTAATGCTAAAGCCTTAATGGAAAATTTTGAAGTTAATGGAAAAAGCCCTCAAAAACATTAAGAAACATGATGATGTGATTGATGCCAGTTCTTTAGCCCTCTTTCCTAATGCCAGAATTCCACTAAAGTTCAAAATGCCAATGCTGGATAGATTCAATGGGACAATATGCCCTAAGACACACTTGAAGATGTATGTGGGGGCAATGGCTCCTTTGGGGGGTTGATAATGAGCTCCTTGCCCAATTGTTTCAACAATCTCTCACTAAAACTACTATAAAATGGTTTTTAGACCTAGATATAAGTAAGAAAAGGACTTGAGATGATATCTACAATACATTTGTTAAGTAGTATGAGAACAACATTGAAGTGGATATCACAAGGATAGATCTGGAGACTATCAAGTAGAATCCGAAGGAATCTTTCTCCTCGTTCCTTATAAGGTAGAGAGAAAAAATAGCCTAAATGGTGAATCGACCAATTGAGCAAGAGCAGGTTGATATAATTGTAAAGAACCTTTTACCAGTATACCAAAATCATCTCCTTACTAAATACCTCCCAAGCTTTAAAGCCCTTATTGCCACTGCCTCCAAAATAGAAGATTTGATCCAGAGTGGCCACATCAAAGACGAGACTACCCATAATAGATACAAGAAGAGTATTCCCTACCTAGCTAATGTCACTGCCTCAAATAATAAGAAGGAAGGGAAGATATCTGCAATTTCTCATCATTAGCCATTAAGATTAGAGAGAAGGTCCTTTACTGAATTGGGGGTTCCTCTGGTTGTGGTATACAAGAAAGCGTTAGAAGCCATATTGATCAAGCCCCTGGAACTAAGAGCTCCTCCTGACCCACTTCCTGTAAATCATAATCCTAATGAATACTGCGAGTATCACTAAAGGGCTGGCCATAAAACAGAAATGTGTCAGAATTTGAAACATAAGATATAAGATCTTATAGATAGTGGGGACATCATACCTCCTAAACCAAGACCCAATATTTCCACCAATCCTCTCCCTAACCACCAAATTAACCTCATCACCACCACTAATCTTGAAGTTGATCCTATCTCTTTGATTCGGTTAGCTTCTAAATATTGTTGTGTTTTAGATTTGAGTAATCTTGTGGAAAAAATTGATGCTATAACCAGGAGTAGCAGGATCTACCAAGCACCTACCCAACAAGATGAACAGCCACCTATCCAACCTATCCCACCCCCTGCTGAGAAAATGAAAGGAAGCACTGAACCTGATGAAGATCCTATCCTTAAGTAGCTGAAAAAGACCCAAGCCAACATATCTATTTAGAGCCTTATTCAATCATCTTACCCTTATCGCCAAACTTTTTGCAAGGTGTTGAACTAATGCAAAGCTCTTTTAGATATCACCCCTGAGACTTTAGTGGCTTCTCTCACCAATACTACAAAATCTACCTCTATCTCTTTCAATGACCATGACCTACCTAAGAGGGAGCTAAATCACAACCATGCCTTATACATAACAGTCCTTACTCAAAGGAAAACAGTTCCTATGGTATTGATAGATAATGGGTCTACTTTGAATGTCTGTCCATTAAAAGTAGCAAGTTGCTTAGGGTTAAAAGCTTCAGACTTCACACCTTTTGACCAGATTGTAAGGGCGTATAACAACACAAAGAGGGAGGTCCTAGGTGTGGCTACCTTGGATGTCATCATTGGACTTGTCACTTATCCTATTCCATTTCAAGTTATTGATGTACCAGTATGCTTTAATCTCCTCCTTGGACGACCCTGGATACATCAAGCCAAGGTTATCCTCTCTTCCCTCCATCAAAAGCTGAAATTCCCTTATGGATCTTCTATTGTCACTGTTAAAGGGGATATGTATGGGAAAAATGAAGTCCCAAGTTCTGTGTCAATTCTAGAGATACAGCCTAAGCTACAAACTCTACCATTGTCAGGTTTTGCTTTTGAGACAGTACAATTCATAAAGGAAGAAGGAGGTAAAGAGCATAAACTTGTGCCTTTTGATTTCGATCCTTATGGAAATATTGATGTGGCTAATATGTTGAGAAAAATGAATTATTTTCCTGGATTAGGATTGGGCAAGAGACAGCAAGGAGTAAGTCAGTTCAAAGAGTACCCTGTGGCTAACCCACCATTCAGCCTTGGTTCGAAGAGTACCCTGTGGCTAACCTACCATTCAGCCTTGGTTACAAACTTACAAAAGAAGATATGGCTGAGGTAGAGAAAAGGGCTAAAGAGAAATTGGTAGCCCTCAAGAAAGGTGAGTCATATGATTGGCCCATGCACCCTTATTTCAAAACACTTAATGGATACTTTGTGAAGGAGGGTGAGAATTTTCCATATTGTGGTTTTCGAGAACCTTGGGTCTGTCCCATTACTAAGAAGTTAATCCCTAGTTTTGAACTCTTCTTTGATGTCAGGCTTTCCTTAGAAGACTATGAACCAATTTTTATGTTCAAACAAGATTGGGAGGATAATATAGAGGCTACTCTCTTTAAGCAAATTTGCATGATAAAAGATGCAGAAGTGGCTGACTTAACCAAATTCATCCAAACAACTCAAACTCAACCTGACAACTAGTATTACGAGAAGAAAGGAGAGGGTGGCAAGTTCGAGTCAGAGTCCAAGTCTGAACCAGAGTCCGAGTCTGAGTCAGAATTCGAGTTCGAGTTCACATTTGAGTTAGAACCTGAGTCAAAGTCTTGTAGTTCCAATTCCTCATTTGAATCGATAGTTGAACCGTTTGGTCTTTCTTTTAATTTTGATGTAATAATGGACAACGACTCTTTTATTCATAATAAAAAGCTCAAGTTTTCTTCTTATGATCTTGTGCTTCCTGTTTCCTTTCCTTTTCCTTTTCTTGAATCCAATTTGAATGAAATATTAAATGAAATGAAAAATGGCAAAGAATTAATAAGTTTTTGCATGAATGAAAAACCAAAAACTACAACATTCATTGCATCATCATGTCATGATAGGGATGGCTTGAGTAAAATGATTCAAGAATTCTTAGATTGCTTTGCTTGGGAACCCAAGGATATGATTGGGCTAGATCTAGCTATAGCTGTTCATAAAATTCCTACTTATGAGTATGTAAAGCCTATCAAACAGAAGCTACAATAACTGAAGCTAGAGTTATCTTTACAAATTAAGGAAGAAGTCACCAAGCAATTGGGCAATGGGTTCATTAAGCTAATCACATATCCTTCTTAGTTAGCAAACATTGTTCTAGTACCGAAGAAAGATGGGAAAGTCAGGATGTACGTGGATTATCAGGATTTAAACAAAGCTTGCCCCAATGATGATTTTCCATTACCTCATATTGACTCGTTAGTTAACTGTATGGCTGGATATGAAGTAGTCTCCTTGACTGATTTATATGCAGGGTACAACCAAATTCGGGTCCATCCTTCTGACAAAGAAAAGACTACTTTTATGACTGAGTAGGGTACGTATTGCTACCGGGTTATACCTTTTGGATTGAAAAATACAGGGGTGACTTACTAAAGGATGGCTACTATAATCTTTCATGACATGATATATAAAGATGTTGAGGTATATGTCAATGCAATGGAAATCAAGTATGAAACAATAGAGGATCACCTATACGCCTTAAGGCGATTTTTCTCTAGACTCCGTCAATATAATCTCAAGTTGAATCCAACCAAGTGCATATTTGGGGCATCATCCGGAGTGTTCTTGGGGTATATGGTTAGTAAGAGAGGAATAGAGGTAGATCCAGCAAAGTTGAAAGCTATTTTGGAGATGCCAGCACCTAAGACAGAAAAAAAATTAGAGGCTTCCTTGGACGACTATAATACATTCGCCGATTCATAGCTCAGCTAGCAGACGTCTGTCGTCTAATCTTCAAGTTGCTAAAAAAGGGAACCTCTAAGCAATGGAATGGTGATTGCCAGAAAGCTTTTGAGAAAATCAAAGAGTACTTGCTAAGCCCTCCTGTATTACAACCACCAAGACTTGGAAAGCCTCTACTATTATATCTCTCTATCATAGAAAAAGCCATAGGGGCAATGCTCGTCCAAAATGCTCGCTCACAAGCTCAAGTACAATTAAATCGAGAAGTTATGCCTTTCTTTGGTATGGGTATGTCATAAGTTTCAGCATTATTTGAGTTCACATACTACCCATGTCTTGGCTAACAAGAGTCCCTTAAAGTTTCTCATGGAAAGACCAGTTTTTGATAGTAAGATGGCAAAATGAATAGTGGTTCTCACAGCTTTTGATTTGAAGTATGTCCAGAGGAAAGCTATAAAAGGGAGTGTGATAGCAGATCAATTAACTGCAACCCCAATAGACAATAATTGGTTAGAACCAGAATTTTTCAATGAAGAGATCATGCAAATTGAGCCTGAAGTTTGGAAATTGTTCTTCGATGGTGTAGCTAATGGCAAAGGGTATGGTGCTGGAATTGTTATAGTCACCCCTGAGAGAGAAATCTACTTATGGCTGTCAAGCTAGCTTTTGAAGTGATGAATAATAAGGTAGAGTATAAAGCCTGCATAGCTAGCCTAGAGGTTGCTGTGAATTTAAGGATTAATTACCTAGAGGTCTATGGAGATTCAAATCTAATTGTGTCTCAAGCATTTAGGAAATGGAAGATAAGAGAAGAGCATTTGGTTCCTTACCATAAGTGCTTGGATGATCTCGCAAAAAATTTTTATGAATTATCTTTCCATTATTTGCCTCGTGCCAAGAATCAATTTGTAGATGCTCTAGCAACACTTGCATCAATGGTAGACATAAGAGATGGGGAAGTAATTAGACTTGTGGTGATTAAAGTGAAGCGAGAACCAGGGTACCATACTTTGTGCATGAATATTTAATTGGTTGATCAGAAACCTTGGTTTTGGGACATCTTCAACTATCTTAAGAATAGGAAGTATCCGGAAGGGGCTTCTAAATCAGAATGACAAACTCTAAGACAGTTAGCCAGCAATTTCCTACCAAATGGAGATGTTTTGTATAAAAGGGCATAGGATAACATACACTTGAGATGCATGACTGAAGAGGAAGCACAATAGATCATAGAATGGGTCCATGGAGGGGAAGAAGGGCCACACATGAATGGGATTGCATTGACTCAAAAAATTGCAAATTTGGGATATTTTTGGCTCACTATGAATGAAGACTGTGCGAAGTTTGTACGAAGATGTCATAAATGCCAGATTTATGCCAAACTACAGAAATAGACTCCTATGCCCTTGCAACCCATAACTTACTCGTTGGCCTTTTGCAACTTGAGGCATTGATGTCATAGGAAGAATAAATCCCAAATCATCTGCTGGTAATGAATACATCTTTGTAGCGGTTGATTACTTTACAAAGTGGGTAAAAGCGGCACCTTATCATGTATTAGATTCAAAAAGAGTGGCTCATTTCATCCAAACTAACATCCTTTGTAGGCTTGGAGTATCTTTTGAGATTATTACAGATAATGGGTCTCATTTTTAGAAAGAAGTAGTTCATCTCTTGAAAAAGGAAAAGATCCAGCATCACAAATCATCTCCTTATCGACCACAAACTAATAGGATGGTTGAAGTAGCAAACAAAACCATCAAATCCCTCCTGCAAAAGATGACTGATAATCACAAGCACTGGCATTAATAATTACCATTTTCTCTGTGGGGATATAGGACTTCCATCCGTACACCAACTAAGGCCACTCCTTACTCGTTAATATATGGAATGGAAACTGTGCTGCCGATTGAGGTGGAAATCAGATTAGTTAGGATCATGAGAGAAAGTCAGATTGATGAGATTAAATGGATTAAAAGTTATCATGATCAGTTGAATGCTATTGCAAAAAAGAGAATGGATGCATTGTATCGACTATAAGGTTATCAACAAAAGTTATCTCAGCATTTCAATAAGAAGGTGAGGGATAGGGGACTACAAAAAGGAAACTTATTCTTAAAGGAAATCCAAGCTCTAGTGCACGACCCTAGAGGCAAATTCAAACCAAACTGGACTAGACCTTATGTGCTTAAACGCATCCTGTTCGGTAGAGGTGCCATTCTCATGGATTTGGACAGAATTGAATTCTCCAACCCTTGCAACTTAGATTAATTAAAGTGATACTTCGTATAATGATGCATTATAACTAGAACTACGTGGACTTGATTCTCCAAAATAATAAAGGAAAGTATGTAATAGAAATAAATTATGTAAGGAGATACGTAGGTAGTCCTCATTTAGTGCAGTCCAAATCACTAATAAATTTTCTTTTGTGCCAAATTTTGTTGTTTCAATGCAAAATAATAATAATAATAAAATAAATGATGAAAAAAAATGGAAAATGATGATGTTTTATTCAAAATTGGATTTAAGACGAATCTAAGAGTCTCGCTCACTAAAATAAGAAAAATAAAAAAAAAGAATTTCGCCTAAAGTCCTAAATAATAGATCTCCTAATTGTTAGTAGTCCCCCTACAGAAGTGTCGTCTTCTATCTCCTTGAGTAAAGTCACCCTCCTTATCTTCTCTGATGGCCAAGATGTAGCAATCCACTATAAAGTATAAGCCTTTGTCTTATCAAAGCAATGAGATGGAAGAACAACTTGAAAACTGTGAGCCCATCCAATAGTAACAGCCCTAGCCATAGTGGGAGTGATGAAAGTAGATTCAAAGATAGCTCTGTCTGGGGGCACTCCTTGCGCATGACCCATCTAGTGCATCATCCTTGTTCCTTGGCAGAATGTCACTATATTTAAACCCAGCAAATAAACCATCCTATAGCCATAACTCGTAGTCATAAACTTCTTAATCTTATACGAAGGAAAAAGCCATAGCAATTCCTGGGGGTTGAGCTCAAACAACCATTCAGTCTATTCCTTTTCAGAACTAAATTTCCTCACTATTGTGCGAGACTGGTACCATGAAGCAGAGTAGTCCTTTTTAGTATGAGGAGCAACCACCTTTAGATGATCCCTTAGCCAAATCTGTGTAGAAACATAGCTAAGTAAGAAAGGAAAGGGGAAAGAGAAAGGAAAAGGAGGAAGAAAAGCATACCTACAAAATGACTGGACTCACAGACCAAGGCCTATCACTTTTGTAAGCTCGATCCAAACTAAGGATCATTTCTGCTAAGATAATGCCAGCTCTAGAGTGACCTTTAGCCATATGAAAAATTAGTTCAATTATCCTAATGTTTCCCCAACCAGTTGAACCTATAAAGAGATAACCCGGCAGTTAGACAAAAAGCTAACGCATTCATCTGATGATCCTGCCATTCCTTATCTTCAAAACCTTGGGGATCATAGAACTCGATAATTACAATAGTTAAGTCCACCCAATCATTCATGACCATAGGGCTAGCAGTTGCAGTGTACAATCCTAAGAGCCTTAGAAACGAATTGAAGTACCCCACTCTCAGTGTGGAGGCAACCAAGTCAGCTTCAGGATTAGATCGTAGTAACACATTGAATTCTTCAAAAGTAGGGCACATTTCATCCATGCCAGCCCCAAATCTAACATGGGCCTTAGGATCCCAGAATTTCAGACAAGCCTCAAAAAGTCCTAATCCACTTGAACCCCCCTCAGGGTTGGCATGACACTAATCCCAAAAGTCCCTAAGTTAATGCACTCCACTTGCTCAAGGTTTTTGGTCCATAAATGCATTAAATGGCTAAAATAAGGCTCCATGAGTGAAAAAGAAAAGGGAAATTAGAGGAAAAGATGAGAGAAAAGAGCAAGAAAAGTGTTATAAAAGTTGAATTGCAGTTGTGAGGATTTCTAAGCCATAAAAGGGGGTATATATAGGGGAAAATTGAAGATTTTCATTAGGATTGGTGCAGAAGAGCATGGGTTTCCTCAAGTGTTTTTGTGGCATTGTCGCACACATCATTGTGGTTCCACAAGCTTCTCTATTGCAGCCGCACAAGGCTGTGCGGCACCGTACAAGACCATCGGCTGTCGTACCCCTTTCGCACGTTGCCGCAAGCTACCGCGACCCTTCCCTTTTATAGATCATGTAGTATTTGAGAGGAATTTGATGAAAAAATAGGGGAAAAAGCAAAAGAGAAAGATGGTGGAGCCCTATCATGCATTCATTCATAGAACAGGTGTATTCATAATATATATAAGTCAAATCCTTGCATAATCAAGTCATAACATCCATGCATCATACAAATAAAATAAAACATGAGTCAAGTTCTGCATCAACATGCATACATGCATATATAATCATACATAGAGTCAGCATAACATCTGCATAATAAGAGGAAAGTTAATATTGGCCTCGCCTATGTCTCCTCCTCTGATTTGCATCATCTCCCTCATCACAACCACTCAAAGTAAGAGTCACAAACAATGCTGTCCTCAAGCGATGAACCATCTCATAGTTATAGTGAGCCTAATCCTCAAGGATCTATATAAGGAAAAGATGAGTAAGAAACTGCATTAAGTGACAAAGAGTAAGCTTAGAAAGGGGGCAGAAACATATACCTCGCCTACATGATCTGGAAATGGGATAAAATCAATGGGGAGGTCATGAGGGATCTTATATCAAGCCAAGCCATAATTAGGAGAAACATAATTCAAGTCCTCTCTTGCCCATAAGTAGGCGAGAAAACTCGCCTGCTCATTCGGTCCAGCCCTATCAGAAGGGGCATCTACAACAGACCTCGAACCACCACTCCTCCTAGCAGCAGAAGTATGAACTGGTCTTGTGGCAGAAGATCTATAACTAGAATGGACCCGTCCTGGAAGAAATGGGACGCAAGGTAGTAGGCAATGTATACAGAAGCTCTTATAATCACCCTCAAGATCCAAGAAAGGCTCAACTGGAAGGCCTGCTACTAATGAATCCTGATCAGGGATGCGTAATCTATATCGCATCTCAGCAGGGGGATCAGCTAAGACAATCCTCTCTCCTGTAATCTAGTCACGAACTCTCTCACTAAGATAAAACATAGAATCAGTACAGAAACGTAAAAGGAGGCGGTGGGAAGATAAAGCCACACCAGACTCATGGTATAGAATGATGAGTTAAAGGCTGTCAGCAAAAGGTAACCACTGGACTTGTGAAAAAGAACAATGGGGAAAAATAGAATATCAGAATGAGTGATGAAGATGATGTGCCAAGCATGTATGCATACCTGTGATGATACTAAACGAGAGAATAAATTTCGAATATGGCAAAAATCATATCTCTCCTGATGACGGCGATTATGTGTCCACCAAAGATAGCTGCTCGGGATATGATTTTTTCTACGATCCCTTAAAGTAGGAGCAAGAAAAGGAAAGTGCTCATAGGCCCAATATTGCATAAAGAAAAATAATCCTAATACTGCACAAGGAAAAATAATCATAAGACACAGGGATAGTGGGTACAAGACAGAACTAGAAAGATAAAAGCATACCTCCTAGATGATATGAGTCCCTCCTAAAGTAGCGAACATGCCTCGAGACAGATCAGACATCTCTTGGTACATCATGCACAAAGCTGTACCTCCCCAGTCGAATTTTCCAATAACGGGTAAATCCTTCAGTGAGCGCAGAATATTCAAATCAATGGTATCCCTCTGTATGTGGTAGAATGAGCATCCTAATATCATCAAAATTAGTAAGCGGGCAGCCTGCTCATCCGAAAGGACTCCCACATCATAAGTACAAATGTCAATCTATCCTCGGAGCCAATAACGGGGGATATGTGGATCACCTCAGGGAGGGTTAATGTCCAATAAGTCAACCATAGCCTCTGATGAGATAGAGATCTAAGTGAAATAAAGCTCTAAGGCTCGAGGTCAAAATGGCAGACCAACTAACATCGTCAAGTCCAAAGAGGTTATGGTCATCTCCCCACATGGAAAGTGAAAAGTGTCTGTGGTATACCACCACCTCTCTACTAATACTTGTAGCAAAGGAATATTACCCTCTTAGGTATAATCCAGGGACAAAAATCCAAGCAATCTAGACGGCTCAATCAACCCTCGGACTCGGGGATGAGTCTTTAGGTAAGTAGAGACGACAGATAGATTTGATCTATCACCTCTCAATCTAATGGTTATAGTCTTTGTAATAAAAAAAAAAAAGAAAAAAAACTTTTATTTTACATGCATATATTTTTTATGAACTAACATTGCAATAGGACAGAAAGGCAAAGCGGTAAATACCTCTATGACACTAGTACTAGACACATGGTGCTTCGGTTCCTACAGTAAGTTCACCGGGTTAGGATCATACCTTGGTACTTGGTAGCTCCTGGTATGGCGGCTAATAGAGGGGGAAGCCATTTTAGAGAAAAGTCAGAGAGAATGGTTTTTAGAGAGAGAACCAAAATTTGACAAATGAGAAAAGTTGCAAAATGTGAGAGGTGGCATGCCTTTATATAGTACCTTCTGTATAGTAACTTTTCACGTAGGAATGCAGTAGTGAACCCGTCTCAAGTCAGAATTCAGAACAGCAAGTTTCCATATGATCGTAATAGTCTCCTCTAAGCATCTGACCACTGTTACTCAAGATTCAACATACAGAAGATTTCTATAATTACAAACAGATATTCTGCTCTTACCAGACAGGGTTGATAATTTGCCAATCCTACTGGAAAGGATGACCATGCCTACTAGAAAGGACCAATGCTTTGCTATTCTTACCAGACAGGAATATTACTCTCAGATCCTACTAGACAAGATCATCATTATCACTCCTACCAGATAGGACCAGTGATTTGCCATTCCTACCAGATAGGAATATTACTCATAGATCCTACCAGACAGAATCGTTATTATCATTCCTACCAAACAGGAACTGTCGTTTTCTTCCTAACGCTCCCAAATATATTGGGGGTATCCTCTTCATTCTAAAGTTCACACTCATCAAAACTTTCTGTCGCTCCCAAATATACTGTGGGAATCCTCTTTATTCTTCAATTCACACTCATCAAAACTTCCTGCCGCTCCCAAATATACCAGAGGCATCCTCTTTATTCTAAAGTTATCAGAACTTCCTGCCACTCCTAAATATACTAGAGGCATCCTCTTCATTCTAAGGTTCACACTCATCAGAACTGCCTACTAGACAAAGCAATCCTAATAAGGGGGGCAACTGTGAACTTTTAATTCTGCACCTCTCAGAATTACAGACCATTCAGTTAGAAAAGGGATCAATCAAGGCTCTTAAACCATCATCAAATCATCCGTGACTCAGTAACTGGTGCAATGCAATTAGAATCATGGAAAACAGATGAGAAACGAGCGAGAATGGACGAAAACGAGCAGAACAGGTAAATTAGAGCAAGTTGCTGCACAGCTCTGTGGCATTACCACAGAGCCTCTTGTGGTGCTGCAAAGCCCTCTGCGACACTGCCACATTGACCTCTGTTGTGTTGCAGAGGCTTGTATAGCATTGGTGGTGTATTTCTGCTCTTATATTGAAAATTTCAGCCTCTATGCTTTATTTGTCCTCCTATATATAGAGGTGGCCTCTCTACTCTGAAGACATATAGACTTGAAGGCTTAAAAAGCACTAACTTCAAGTAAATTGCTTTGCTTTTGCTTCTTACTTTGCAAAGCATGTTGGGTGGTTTCTCCTTGATTCCTACTCAACTAGTTTAAGGCTTTTCGCCCACCTGTTCAAGGCAAGTCCCTTACCTAAGGCTCGTGTACATCGTGTAGAGAAGGTGAAGTTGCATTCTGGTGGTGTAAGGCTCGTGTCTTTTGCATGGAGAAGGTGGAATTGCGATCTGGTTATCTGTTTTATCTGCCCTACGTCCCTAAGCCGTGAAAGCGTAAGGTAATCTTCTTTTCATTTCTATTTGGTTATTGTCTATTTTAATTAGTTGATTAAATTGATTCATCTAGGTTACTAGCTAATCAACTCAGTAATTAATTAAATTAATTAATTAATTCAACCCTCTTTTAATCAATCAATCAAAATATGATAAAATGGCTAGGCTAAACTAACCTCTTCGCAAAAAGGAAGAACTGCGTAGGTTCTGATTTTTATTTAAAGGGATAGTAGGCATGCTTGGTTTAGGCATCAAATCCAATTAAAATTAATTAACTATCCCCTTATCACCTTCTTCATTTATTTTTGTGTTTATTCATTTGCTTTATTATTAGGATTAGTTTAGAAAATGTGTGACTTCCCTAGACCCCATAAGGGCTAGAAGAGGTATCCCTTATGTTTGGAATTTTATTTGTAATGTTAATTTTATTTTGGATTATTACTTTTATTTATTATTGTAATTAATGATCATATATATTATAAATTGTCCATGCATTTTAAATTTTTCATGAAATATATTTTAAGTTACTTTTATATTACTTGGCCAAACATGTTTTGTTAAACTGAAAACCTAGTCCACGAATCCTCTTTAGTTTCGAGGCTAGTGATTTATTTCCTTTGGGTAATGATGGGAGTCAAATGAGTTTTTTCCTTATATTTTCCCAAATAAAAAAAAATTAAGGTGGCAACTCTACAATAATTTTCAAAATAAGCTCGAGGGCTTCCTCATGAGTTCTTTCCCAAATGAGCATTTCGATTCCCTTTAGCGGATCGAATCGGTGCTCGAACGAGGTCTTACAGCAATGAGCTTCTTACTCAACTGTTCCAACAATCACTAACTAATGTTGCTAGGAGATAGTTCCTTTCACTAGACAAGAGCCAGAAAAGGATATGAGATGATATATGTCATGCTTTTGTCAGACAATATCATTATAATAGTGAAGTGGATGTCAATAAGTGTGACTTGGAAACTACCAAGTAGCTTTCAGAGGAATCCTTCTCTATGTTCCTTATAAGGTGGAGGGTTAAAATAGCTCAAATGATAAACAGACTAATAGAGCAAGAACAAGTGGACATCCTTGTCAAAAATCTACTTTCGACTTACCAAGTCCACTTATTAACCCGATACCTATCCACTTTCAAAACTTTGGTTACAATTGCATCAAATGTTAAAGATTAAATCCAAAGTGCATCATTTAAACATAAATTCCCCACCACCAATCATAACAATAATGAAAAACCCAAACCCAATTCAACCCCATCTTATCTTAGCCCCAAGTGATATGACATGGAAGAGTTTAGATTTAGCTAATCTGACCTGTCTAAGATTGAATACCAAGTTTAAGTTTGAGTTTGAGTCCAAATCTTAAAGTCTAAGTCTAAACTCGAGTCTAAGTCTGTCATCTTATTTTTCTTTTCGTGTATTTTTCCTCAATCATGTCAGTCTCTTTTTGTTATATTGTAATAAAATCTTTCATTATAATAAGACATCCACATTTTTTTTAATTATTTGTGCACTTGTCTTTCTTGTTTTAAACATGGATGAGCTTTGAAAAAAAAAAGAGAGAAAAAAAAGAGAAATAAATAGTCAATTAAATCCACCACAATTAGCAGAATTTGAGGTGCTGCCATTCTCATAAATCAACAATTGCTCCATCAGCTCCTAAACCAACAAAGGTCAAGAAATGGACCTCTAATCATATAGTTGAAGCACAAAAAAAAAAAAAAAGAAAAAAGTTCAATGACCCATTGCATTTTAGGTTATCAAATGATGCACCTCAATAAGGGGCAACAAGTTCGTCAAACCCAAAATTCAAAGGTTAGAGCCCTTCAAAATGAAGAAAAGCAGCAAATCATGGTGGATTATTTTCTCCCAAATTTCATTAATTCAAAGCTCACTAAGTTAACAACCCAAAAGTGTGACTTAGGTAGAAGTTAGAGTTAAGAGAGAGAGAGAGAGAGAGAGAGAGAGAAAGAAAGCTCATCCTACTCATCTTCCTTCATGTCCAAAATTATCAAATCATCTTCAATCAATCTATCTTTTCTCATATATTCTAAAGTCATCCTTCCTCATTAGAGGCAATTCTAAAGTTATATATCTTCTATATCCTTATCTCACAGTGGGCACATATCCTTCTAGGTCGTTATCATCTTTAGTCAATCCATCTCGTCGCTTAGTTTAAAAAGCTAAGGCACAATCTCTCACATTGCTAGTCCATCACATCCCTATCTCTTATTAGGATTATGATCCCTAAGTTGTCCCTTCTTAATAGTCTTTTAGCCACTCCTTAAAGTACTTTGTTTCAGCCAATATGTCGTATACATTTAAGCTAATAGAGTGTCATTCCAAATGTCTTTTCAATATCAAAATGGTAAGATTAGCTTGGTTTGTTCTTTTCCATGAATCATGCTACAAATAGCAAAACCATATAGCCTCCCTGATCCTTTTCAGAATTTTTAACCTACTTCAAACCATTCCCAAACTTTATGAAATGATATTATTCCATTCAAAGCCTCATTAGCAAATCATATCATCCTTTCAAGCTCAAGCCTCATACCATCCTTTCTTTGGCAAATTACATGACCCATAAAGTCTAACTGAGTCAAGGCTTGTCAATTGTATGATAGGCAAAAAAATCTTATGCATCCATGTCAAAGGCTAAACCCTCATTCATGAGCCTATAGTCAAAACTTTTAGCATTACACTTGAGCTAAAACCAACCATATTACAAAGAGATGTAAAGCACCCTTATAGAAAAGCCCAAACTAATAAGTCTTCACCATGAAGCCTATGATCTCCTCTAAAGCCAACACCTAACCAAGCTTTCCCAACTAATTTCTTAGCCTGATCTTTCCTCTAAAACTAGACTTAGCTTCCTAACCTGACCTCCTCTAAAGCCATAGTTCAGCATCCCAATATCAAACCCAATCTAATTTCTAGCTTAACCTCTTCAAAGTTAAATCTGACTTAGTCCTAAGGCAAAATTTGATTGAATTTAAACCAACCCTCTAATCTAACCTTTTGCATAGCCAAACCAAACTAAAGTTCCAACTTGACCTAACCCTCTAAGATGACCCCACTCACGATCTCCTCTAAAGTCAACTTTACTTAGTTGTACAATCCAATCCCAAACTAAACATTCTCTAAGGCCGAACCTGCTTAAAACTTCCAATCTATTCATCTCTAAAGACCTGACCCTCCTGATAAAGCTCTCCAGTCTAGCCTCAAACCAAATCTTCTCTAAAGTCAAACCTATCTAAGTTTTTTAAATTGAATAGCTTAATCTTTTCTAAGGACACACCTTGCTTGACCTCCTAAAATGACTTCTTCCTAGGCTGAAATTATAGCCATTGACCAACTAGCCTCATACCTGATATGCCCATTTCACTTATAAGCTAACCAATCAACTAGAAACCAAATGATTAAACCACTTTCCTTTATCATTTTATTGTGGGGGCATCTTCCTTCCAAATATTCACTTTTCTAAAATGGGGGCATCATTATCTCAAAGATCAACACTTTCATATCAGGTTGACCCTTTACAGGTTCAAGGTATTTGATCCTTGTATAATTATCTAGCATTTTTGCATTAAATAGGCTAATGAATTAAGACTGATCGTCAAACTCTCAAAGTAAGATAGATTATCAACCTGATCAATCTGAATCAATCTCTTTTCAAAAATCTATCTCAATCTCAATATCATTACTTTTACTGTTCTTACTAGATAGGACAGTTATCTTTACCATTCCTACCAGACAGAATGGTCATCTTTTTTTTATCCTAACAGATAGGATTATCACTTTTCATTCCTACCAGAAAAGACCACTACTTTTACTGTTCCTACTAGATAGGACAGTTATCTTTACCATTCATACTAGACATAATGGTCATCTTTTTTTATCCTATTAGATATGATTAACATTTTTCATTCATACTAGAAAGGACCACTATTTTTACTGTTCCTACTAGACAGTATGGTTATCTTTACCATTCATACCAGATAGGATAGTTATCTTTCTTATCCTACCAAACAGGATGGTCACTTTTCATTCCTACCAGAAAGGATCACTATTTTTACTGTTCCTACCAAATATGACAATTATCTTTACCATTCCTATTAGACAGGATGGTCATCTTTTTTATTATACCAAACAGGATCATCACTTTTCATTCCTACCAGAAAGGACCATATACTTTTACTATTTCTACCAAATAAGATAGTTATATTTATCATTCCAATTAGATAGAATGGTCATCTTTTTGATCCTACCAAACAAGATAATCACTTTTCATTCTTATTAGAAAGGACCACTACTTTTACTATTCTAAGCAAATAGGACAATTATCTTTACCATTCCTAATAGATAGGATAGTCATCTTTTTTATCCTACTAGACAAGATCACCACTTTGTCGATTCCTACCAGATAGGATTGCCTTCTTTCCTACTAGATAGGATCATCATTCTTATAAGACAGGAGCACGACTTTATTGATTTCTACCAGACAAGATCACCTCTTTGCCAATTACTACTAGACAGGATCGCCATCATTCCTACCAGATAGGATCACCTCTTTGCTGATTCTTATTAGATAGGGTCATCATCATTCCTACTAGACAAGATCACCTCTTTACCAATTCCTACCAAAAAGGGTTGTCATCATTCCTACCCAACAGGATCACCATTTTGTCAATTTCTACCAAACATGGTCGCCTTCTTTATTACCAAACATGATTGTCATTCTTATCATATAGGATCACCATTTTATCGATTCCTACCAGACAGGGTTGCCTTCTTTCCTACTGGGCAGGAACATCGCTTTTAGCTCTTACCAAAAAGGACAATGCTAACAACTACCAGATCTCCCAAATATACTGGGGGCACCTTCCTTATCTATCCCTATGGTTCCTTAAAATTCAATCACACATTTCACCCATATGTCTAAACTCTGACTTAGACATTAATTTGGTTCCTTTTACCATCCTTCATTCTTGGGTTCACTCACATTAGAATTGCCTTTTAGACCAAGATAATTCTAATGAGGAGGCAGCTGTGAACTCTTAATTTTGCACCCTCTGATATGCGTTGAAATCTTAGAAGCACACAAACTCGGTGAATATACCTCCGAAAGCCAAAATTGCCAAAAACCACTAAAATGGAAAAATAAAAAAATGAAGCCCTTGGAAATGAAAACTATCCCTTTGACCTTCAAATCACTCTCAAATTATCTCATACTAAATAATAAACACAACACAATCGAAATCACAAAAAATGGATGAGAAACTAGTAAGAATAGGTGAAAAAGGGAGAAACGGGCAAAAAACAGGTCGTTGCTCTGTGGTGCAACACAAGCCTCTGCGACTACCGCAGAGCTCCGTGTGGCAACTCCTGTAAATTTCATTATTTTGCATGATCCCACATCAGAACTTCAATGTTTACGTCCTCTAATCTTCTCTCTATATAAAGAGGACCTCTTAACACTCTAGGGGATCAACTTTGGGAGTTTGAAAGCCTTTGCATTAAGTAAACTACTCTAGTTCTAAAGTTTTTTGTTTCTATTTTTTTTTTTTTAGCTTTGCATTTGCTTCTTGCTTCCTAAAGCCAGTTGGGGGGGTTTCTCCTTAGTTCCTACCTGACAAGTTAAAGACTTTCCACTTACCTGTTTGAGGCAAGCGCATTACCTAAGGCTTGTGTCCATCATCTGAGGCAAGCGCCGCGCCATTCAAGGCTACCTGCCAAGTTATCCGAGGCTAGTCATCACCCGTAATCCGAGGCCAGCCATCACCTACCATTCAAGATAAGTTTGTTTCCCGTTTCTTTCCTTTTCTTTATTTCATTCATTGTTTCCTTCCTTGGGATTTGTGTTCTAAGGCTTCTTACCTAATTCTTAATTCACTAAGGTAGTTAATTACAATATGACTTAATTAACTCTACTTGGTAATCAATCAATTGGTTAAATCAATAAACTCAACCCTCTTTTAATCAATAAATTAAAACATGATAAAATAGCTAGGTTAAACTAACCTCTTTGCAAGAAAGGAGAACTACGTATGTTTTAATTCCCATTCAAAATGATACATAGGCGTGCTTGGTTCAAGCATCAAATCTAATTAAAACTAACCAATTCTCCCCCCTATCACTTTCTTCACTTACTTTAATTTTTTTTTCTTTTACTTTGTTATTAGACTTAGTTTGGGGAATGTGTGACTTCCCTAGAGCCTATATGGACTAAAAGAGGTATCCCCTAAGTTTGACATTTTATTGTAATATTAACTTTCTTTTATTTTGAATCTTGATTATGTATTTACTTTATTATTGAATGGATGAATTGAATGATCATGCATTAATTAAACTGTTCGTGCATTATATAAATTGTTTATGAAATATATTTAAAGTTACTCTTATATTAAATGGTCAAAATTATCTTGTTAAAATAAACCAAAAATCTAGTCCTCAAATTCTCTTTGGTTTCGAGGCTAGTGATATTTTCCTTTAGGTAATAATTAGAGTCAATATTGGTTTTTTCCTTATATTTTCCTAAATAAAAATAAATTAAGATGCCGATTCTAAAAAATAATTTTTAAATTTATCAAAAATAAGCTGGAGGGTTTCCTCATGAATTCTTTCCTAAATGAGCATTTCGATTCCTTTAGCGGATTGGACTGGTGCTCGGGCAAGGCCTTATAGTGCCAAAGCAATAAAAAAGGTTGAACAAAAAGGAGAAATAAGAATACTACTACAATTTATAACTCTCTACTAACACCGTCACTAGTAACAAATGCACCACACCCATCATAAACTGCAAAGACCATAAATCAAAATCTAAACGAAGAGCTTGTTGTGCTAAAAAATCCACTACCTAGTTACTCTCATGGAAAATATGAGAAACTTGGAGACGCATTTGGCCAACAAGAAACAAACAACGCGACCAATGCCAAAGATATTTCCATAGAACATCAAGACTCTGCCTCTGAAACAACCCAACCACATAAAAGGTGTCACATTCTAGCCATAAAGGGTACCAATTAAGATCCTAAGCTTTCTTAATCGCATACATCAAAGCTTGGAGTTCTGCCTCAAAAGCCATACCATCCTATAGAGGAATAGTGAAACAAACTTTAACAAAACCACGACATGTTCAAAAAATACCACCGCCACTAGCTCTACCAGGTGCACCCAATGCAGCCTCATCAGTGTTGCGTTTAATCCAACCTAGCATGGGAGGACACTAGCAAATCAGGATTATGGAAAGGGCCTTACCCAGATGACCCTTGACACATAATCTCTTAAGAATTAAAAGATCCTGTTTAAAATTAAGCATATGCCCATAACCAAAATGTTCACATTCCTTAATAGACTGGAAAATAACCGAAGACAGTTAAAGATAGAAGTCTCACTATTTTCAAATGTAATTTGATTGCAAACATACCATATTGTTGAAAATGTAAAAAGCAAAGCTGTGAGCCAAAGAGCTCGAAATTGTGAGCTAAAATGCAACTGCTTGGAAAGGACAAAAAAAATCAAGAGGAGAAAAGAACTGAGAATATTAGAGACAAACCTAAAAAGCATCTCTAATGGCGTTCCAAAGAGCAAAAGCAAAAGGATAGTATAAGAATAAAGGAGGAGCTGTTTCATATTTAGATTGACGAAGACGGCACCTGGATACTATAACAAACCCTGACTAGCAAATAGCATCATCAGTTGGGACCTTATCCAGCATAATGTGCCAACAGAAAATAGAGCATGAAAGAATTAAAAACTCTATCCAAATATGATGTGTCCAATTCAAAATCAGAGAGGAAGGAAGCAAAAATATATAGATAGCTTCACTTGTTACTGATCTTGAAGATGAGCCATGCTAAACTAAACAATCATGTGGAAGGTAAGATGCTTCAACCTTTAAAATAGTTGCAAAAATATATAGGTACTTTTGACAAAATTCAGTTGGATGATTCCAACCATTAGTGGTTAAGTAGTATGGAATTTTGGCCATAAGAGAGAGCATATCTTTAAAAGATATGCCAGCAAGATTAGCCACACTATCATCTATCCATTTATCATGCCAAAAAAATAGAGATGAGGAATGACTAATAATCCAACTTGAAGTACCCATAAGAAAAGAGAAGCAACACTTGATAAAATGCCAAATTAAGAAGCATAAAAAAGTTCGCTTAGGCTATAAAATATAGTCCAAAAATCAGGATAGACTTACTTTCTCTAACTTACTAAGCAAACTTATAGAGTAAAGCTTGATTAAGCATAGATAACCTTTTAATACCCAAACCACCTAAAGGCTTAGGCAAACAATATTGCTTCCATGCAACCATCATAAGTTGGGAACAAATAATAGAGCCAAACCAAACAAATTATGAATTTTAGATTCTATGGACTTTAAAAGAGCTACAGGCCATTTATAAATGAAAAAGAATAAAGAAATGAACCACAGAAAACTGAGTTCACCAGACATACACGCCTTGCCATAAAAAGAAGAGACCCTTGCCAACTAGAAAGCTTTGCCAAAATTTTATCACTGAAAGCCTGTAAATAAGATCGACAAGGAGTTCCTCAAAAAATAGGCACAACTAAATATTTAAAAGGAACTATCCCTTGCTTGAGATTAAGAGAATGCATAATGAGATTTTTTCTGCCAAATAGGAACACCATTACCAAAGAAAATTTCATATTTATCCTAGCTTACCAATTGACCTAAGACAGAGCCATAAGCAGAACAAATACAATGAAGAATGCTTACATTCTTAGTAAAAGCCTTACCATAAATCAAAACATCATCAACACATAGAAAATGTATAGGAATAGAAACACCACAGCCACCAAACATCAAATCAAACTGACCATTAGCAACAAGGAGATTAATCCACCTACTAAAAAAATCAGCAAGACAAAATAAGAGGTGAAAGGGCGTCCCCTTGGCAAACTCCTCTAGAACACCTAAAAAACCCTCTTGGGGTGCCATTTATAAGAATAGAAATCCTTATGGAATCAAAAATATTCTAAATCTATATGAAAAAATTATAGAATTATAGCCAAAAGTGTTAAGGACATTTATGATAAAAAGGCAAACTCATTATGTCAAAAGCCTTCTTAATATCCAGTTTAAGGGATATTTTACCTCCTCCATTCCTTTTATTAAGAATATTAAAATAATCAAATGTCACAGCTATACAGTCCATTATATGACGCCCTTTAACAAATCTGAATTGATTAGGGGAAATAATACGAGAAGAAACCTCAACAATGTGGTTTGCTAAAATCTTAGTGATTAGTTTAAAAACCCCATTATTCGAAACAATAAGGTGAAATTGCGTAATGGACATAGCATCTTACAACTTCAGAATCAAAACCATGAAACCAAAATTAGCCTGAGGATAAGGTTCCAGACACAAAGAAGTCCTTTACAGCATGACAAACATCTGCCCCAACCATGTCCCAACGTTGAGTGAAAATTCTCTAATGAAGCTATCATGAATTGGCAAGCTAGAACCATCCATCAAAGAAACTATACACCAAATTTCATCATGCAAAGGAACTTAGGTGATAGCAGCATTATTTGAGTCATTAACAAAAGAAGGGACAACATGATATACTAGATCAAAATAAGAAGCAGGCCTGGTGCCTTTTAAAAACAAAGAAGAATAGTATGAAATAATATATTGCTCAATAATTGCAGAATCCTTAGTCAAAACCCCATCAATATTCAGCACTCGAATATCACTTTGAGCTCGACACTTAACAACTATGCTATGAAAGAAATGTGAGTTACGATCTCCCAAATCAAGCCATTAGGTATGACTCTGGTTATGAAGCAAGGTCTCTTTACGAATTAAGAGAGACTCCAAGGAGCGAGCCTCCAATTCATAGTTATGGAGAGAATCTGATAAAGTGGCAGAGCCAATCTCCATTTGAATGTCAAGAAGAACAACCTTGGCACCACAATTTTCACATCCAAATGCCTAAAGACCAAATAATTCCGGTTACGGAGGTGAAACCGCAACATCTTCAATTTACACATTAAGGAATACATGGGATTTCTTGAAACATCCAGGCTGCCCCAAACTTGTTTGAAATCATAGTGTTGTAACCATATAGATTGAAACCAAAAATGTTTGGGACTAGAAATAACATTAACCGAGCAATTGAGAAGAAAGGGATGATGATAAGACAAATGACGTTCAAGAGTGGAGCAAGAAATATAACTCTAAACATCAAGATATCTTGAGGTGCTAAAAGCTTTATCTAAGCATTGCTCATTCTAGTTGAACAAAAACCCATTAACCTAAATGAATTTAGATCCCAAAGTGTCCAAACAATACAAGCCACAAGTTTCCATTGCACAAATAAATTCCCTACAAGAGATCAAAGAAGGAGGATGTCCTGTAGACCTCTCATGAGCTCCAAAGATGGCATTAAGGTCTCCCATTGCAAATCAGCAAGTAGGACTACTGTTATCTAAATTGCTAAGCTCCAACCATAAGCTACGCTGACTATAAAGAGAAGTGTTGGCATAAATAAAGTTTATCCAATGCAAGACATTATTCAACAAAAAAGATATAGTATCTTGCTGATCACTAGAAACAACCATAGAAACATCAATCAGAGAATCATTAACTAAAATCCAAAGAGAAGGAACCACAACAGTGTTAACTGCAAACATATATAATTACAAACACTGCCAAAATAAGGAGGGAATAGAGTCCACTGAAACCATCGGTTCTAAAATACCAACAATATCAGGAGAGTGCATACTACACATAGATTGTAGGGTGCATAAAGTGCCCCAATTGTCGATTCCCCGACAATTCCAAAAAAGAAGCTTCATAGGTTCAGCTTAGAAAAAGGCCGTGTAACACGTTTGGCCTTCGTTTGGACTTAGTATGATTCCTTCGTTCAACTGTTGTCCATGCACATTCTGCTTCCTCAGTCCATGAAGCCTTGGGATGAGAAGGAGGGGTAAGAACACAGGGTGCAATTTCCTCTTCATGGGTGGATGCTTGAGCATCAGTACTTGAAATACTCTAAGTATTTTAATCTTTGTCTATGCCACTTGACATTTATTATCATCTTCTTAATTTGAATCCTCCAAATCATCAGATTAGGAGAGCTCATCATCAACCTTATCCACGCCAGACCGTTGCTTAACTGGCTTCAAACCTTCGCGATTGGTGGAACAAGCTATAGTTACCAAAATCTCAGTTGCAATATGAGATGGGGTGGCCTTGAAAGAAGAAATATCAATTTTTCCATGGGCAAACTTAATATCCTTTTTGAGTTTCCTGCGAAGAAATTTTGTTACGTCGATAATTATAGGAAGAGTGGCCAATATTCTTACAAGTTCGGGAGAAAACTGGAAGGTTTCATAAGTAACCTTAATGCAAAAGCTTTTGTCTTCCCTTTTGGACATTTGACCCATTTAATGCTTTGAGAAAAATTAATTCCAAATTTAAGAAATTTGAAATATAATTCTCAATTTGGAGTAATTTGGGGAGAAAAGTCAAAGTTAATGTAAGATGAAAAAAAAAAAGGCGGAATTGACAAAATTTGCAAAAAAAAAAAGTGGAAAATGATTTTAAAAAATAAAAAAATACAGAATTGAATTTAAAAAAAAAACATAAGTTGAAAAAAAATGGCGGAATTGCCATAATTTTAAAAAAAATGGCGGAAAATTATTTTAAAAAACAAAAAAAAATACAAAATTGAATTTAAAAAAAAAAACATAAGTTGAGAAAAAAAATGGCGGAATTGCGTAATTTGAAAAAAAAAATGGCGGAAAATTATTTTAAAAAACAAAAAAAAAACAGAATTGAATTAAATAAAAACATAAGTTGAAAAAAAAATGGCAGAATTGATATAATTTGAAAAAAAATGGCAGAAAATGATTTTAAAAAACAAAAAAAATACAGAATTGAATTAAAAAAATAAAAAAAAAACATAAGCTACAAAAAAAAAAATGGCGGAATGCTAATAAATATGGCGCAAAACAGTTTTCCACACCACAAAATGGCGGAAAAGGAAAAGAAAAAAAAAAGAAAAAAAGTTTTGATATGAATTAATTTGGCAGAATGATTAAAAATTCTAATAGGATATTTTTATATCATTAAAATATTTAAAAAAATTTTATGAAATAAATTTTAAAATAAAAAAAAAATTAAATCATAAGAAAATATTTAGTATATTATAAATGATTTGTTAAAATAAAAAAAATTAAATCATAAGAAAATATTTAGTTTATTATAAATGATTTGAATATTTAATATTGAATTAAGAAACAGAGTAATTGAAATTTTTAACTAACAATAAAATAATTTAATAGAAAATTAAATGAAAAGTGAAGAATATAATAAATTAAAAAATATAACATGAGGAGAAGTTAAAGTAAGGAAGAAAAAATAAATTCAGAATTATATAATAAAACAATGATAATATGAGATGAAAATAGTTTTAAATATTAATAAAACAGTTAACCAAATAATAACATAGTTAATTAAGATGAATAAATATATTAATTATACAAATATATTAATTATACAAATTCTAACTATGAATTGTTGTAGCGGGTATTTCTAGGGACAACTATCCGTAAATGGAGATTATGTCTTCGTCCTCTTTGATCAGTGTCCATATCTATATCTTCAGGACCTGGCCTACGAAGAGGAACATCGGGAGCATCATCATCAGCAGCATCATTTGTCGCAGCAATAGGCTACTAGGGTGTAGCAAAATCTGCAGAAGAAGTTTGTGATGATGAAAACTGAAACTGAAAACCAGAAAAAGGTGGTCGAAATATCCCAGAAGTCACGGCATTCAAATGGGAAGGATGGTGTTGCAGATGAGAAGGCTGTATGGAAGGTCTTTGGTGATGCATTGACTATTGCGACGATGGAAACATTTGAGACATGTAGAGTATGGAGGAATAAATGGTGACATTGAAGGCGTTGATGGATAAGCAGGAGTGCCAAATGGTATAAATGATGCCGGTTCTAAAAATGAAGGTGTAGGTGGAAATGCACACATAGTTGAAGAGGACGGACCAACATCTATAACCTAATGTGATCCAATAGGGTGATAAGATAATGGTGTTTGTACTTAAACACTTTGTAGTCGTGGTGGTACGTGAACACCTGGGTTTCTCCTGGACCTTCTATGTCTAAGTTGATCATCTTTAGGGAGTGGAATATTTGGATATGGATCATGCACCTGTAAAGCTGGATGAGGAGAAAGTGGCATTGGATGGCTACGTTGATCCTCATGCAGAGCTCGTTGGTTGTTGGATGCAACCCGATGAGCTATATTAAGGGTTGGCGCAGTGCCAATAATTTCCATTGAGTCAGCCTATTATAAAATATAAAACCAAAAGTTAAAATAAATTTTGATATTTGGTTAGAAGATAAAAAATAAATGATGATGATTAATGAATAGTGAATAAGATACTAACAGCAGATCCAATTGAAGCTCCTTGTACCCCGATCCATCTACGTGTGATCCTACAATACCATTCCATGTATGATGAGTGGTAATGCATGGTAGGAGCAGCAGGTGTACCATGATGGACATAATTAGCCCTTTGATCCCAGATATTAACCCAACTAGAATGGTAATCAGCCAGTTAGTGACAGAACATCGCAAATCAATATTATGCAAATGCTCGATCGATGGTGGCTGACATGGAATAGGCTGATGGTAACCAAATTGCCGAAGTGCTCTGTCAGCTGGATGCCACTCCATAATATAAATGGAGATCAAAGGAACAACAGCAGTCCAGACATCACGGCCGGTCAAGTAATAATTTGGAAGTGCTGTAATCATAGCATCGCTATATGGCTCCCAAATAATCTACATAAAAATAAAACTTGTTAATGTGATATATGACAAATTGAATCAAGTGAAAGAAATGAGTAAAAAAAATAAGAACATTGCTTTACCAAATATGCATACATCAAGTAGACATTAACAAAATGAATATAAAAGACTTAATATGTATATTGCGTATTTTTATCTTACTGTATCCTGATGAGATGTATCAAATCTGAATTGAATATCAATCAGCATATGGGATGGTATCATAGTAATAGAACAACCTTGGCCCCACCTGATCAAAATAAAAAATGAAGAAATAATCAATTATCGGTATGAAAAAATTGATAGAAAATGAAGTTGCGAAAAGAAAGACAAAAATATTTAAGTGATAATTATAATACCTCATTGCGAGTGGACAATCAGGACGTACAAAAACATCAGCCACCCGAGGAGTAAGAAAAGGAAATCGGTCCCATACCCAAACTTGTAGAAGAAACAGAGGACCTGAGATCTGCGAGACAAGAGGGTATCTAGAGGTTATGCATAATTCTCTGTAAAGAAAGGCTAAACATGCAGACCCCCAGTTATACATCGATATGGAACCAAAATCCGTGAGAAATGGTAAAAAATGCAAGTTAGCCCTATCATTATCCTTAGTCACAAAAATATATCCTGCCAATATATGAAAGATGTAGGCACGCGTAAAGTGTTCAATAGTAACATTGTCAGCATCTGCTGTAGGCTAGGTAAACTCCTGTACCAGCCATGATAGCCTGACCATTGAACCTTTAAGAACAGTAGGTGGAGGAGCTAGACCAAGATGCTCCAAATATAAAGCTTGCCAATCATGTCTGGTCGTACCAATCAAATCACGACCATGAATAGGAAGTCTAGTCTGTATGCCAACATCTTACAAGGTTACAATGCACTCTCAATCTGGAAAATGAAAAATATATGTCTCTGGCCTCCATCTCTCAACTAGAGTTGTGATCAAATGATGATCTAAACTAAAGTATGGGATCCGAGAGAGACCATAAGAACCAGTTTGTTGTAATAAAACAACTACTCTTGGATGTAGCTCGTTAACTGAAATAGGTAGTGCAGATCCACTATTTCTCTGGCATTCTAATACAGTCGTCTTTGCCTGAAAATTAAATTTAATTTATATTAAAAGCATATCCAATTTATAAAATTCATGCATAAGAAAAAAAATTTCTAACTTAATATTATTTAAAAAGTATTTTCCAACTAATCTAGGTATATGGCACATTTACCTAGATTCAATTAGGGAGGTAATATTTTGCTTTATCAGTGAATTAGATTGATTTCTTCTGTAAAATATTATTATAATTTTATTTTGATTGATTAAATTATTTACAAACACCTTTATGAAATTAAATAACTAATCTTTTTTTAGAAAAAAAAATTTACCTCCTCTAAATTTTGCCAAACTGCCTCAGATCATTAATTTTTCTGCAAGTACAAGACATTTGGATCAATAGATCCCAGCTGAATGTAATCTTTTTGGGTAGACATTTTGATATCGCTGTATTACATAGAAGAAAACAAATTTCAATAATTAAAAACATAATTATTCATATCAATATTATTTTTGTACTGCATTATAAGTTAACAAAAACTTGATTAGAAAAATTATTATATATTATTACAAATATGCATTAATCATATCAAAACATTACTCAAAATATTATGAAATACTAAAAATTTTTTTCTTACTTTTAATGTAAAATTAAAAAATAATTTGTAGCAAAAAATAGTTTATAATGACTAAATATATAAAAATTAACTGATTAATTTTTCAAAAATTTATTATAAGCTATTAAATTTTACATTGAATAAAACTATATGAAAATTATAATTTACTACATAATTTAAAATTTTTGTAAAAATAAAATAAAAATTAGAACAAGTTAACAATGTAAATATAATTAACAATGTTAATATAATAATTTTGAAACAAATTAAGTTTACAGATTTACAACCTATTAATTTAGGCAATATTTTAACTATTAATATACCAAAAAGTTAACAATTATATTTTTTATTAATTATTCACATGAAATATAATAAAAAATTAGAGTAATTCATTATAATAAATTATTAAAATGAAAAAAATCATGTAAAAATTAATATTGTGAAGAGATATTTGTGTAAAACATAATATTAAATTAAATATACGTACTAGTAAAAAAATTTTGGTATGTGGGAAATTTTCGCCAAAAAATTTAAAGAAAAGTTTTGTAAAATATTGTGAATGAGTGAACTGGGTTGAACCCTTACTTATATTTGAATTTCGTGTGAAAATGTGCTCAACTTATCTTCGCTGCTGAGCCTTAACTTTGAATTATAAAATAAGTCTTGAATGACTAATCACTGAAAGCTCAGTGAAGTGAAGTGAAAAAAAAAAAAAAAAAAGTAACTACTACCCACGAATTGAAAGAAAGCTGAAGAGAATAAATTCTCTTCAGTTCCGAATACTCTCTCTTCAGTTCTCAATACTGGGAACAAAGTCAATCCACCATAAATTATGGCTGTTCCGCCAAAAATTATAGCTGAAAAGACTTTTCGCCAAAAATTATAGCGGAAAGTCTTTCCACCATAATTAATAGCGGAAACAACTTAAGTTGGATTTTTTTTATTAAATTTATTAAATTTTAATATATATACATATGAAATTTTAAATTTTAGACAAATATTATTTAAATTTTAATAAAATTCACATAATAAATAATTTAATTATGTATAAATAACTTAGTCAAATTGAATATATAATTTTATATATTTTTTTAAATTTTATATGACGTGTGTTACATTTTTTATAGTATTAATTAATATATTCAATTTGAATAAAATTTATATATATTTAATTAATTATATATTAAGTGAACTATATTAAAATTTAAGTAAGTGTTATCTAAAATTTAAAATTTAATAAATATTATATACTAAAAAAAATAATATTTAAAATTATTAAGTGAGTTATATTTAAAATTTAATAAATATTATATAAAAAACAATAATCTACTTTCCGCCAAAACTAATGGTTTTATATATTTTTTTAAATTTTATATGAGGTATGTTACATTTTTTATAATATTAATTAATATATTCAATTTGAATAAAATTTATATATATTTAATTAATTATTTATTAAGTGAATTATATTAAAATTTAAATAAGTGTTATCTAAAATTTAAAACTTAATAAATATTATATACTAAAAAAAATAATATTTAAAATATTAAGTGAGTTATATTTAAAATTTAATAAATATTATATAAAAAATAATAATCCACTTTTCACCAAAACTAATGGCGGAAAGTGTATCCTTTCTATTATAAATTGGTGCACATATTTCTTTATGAGTCTATTTATCAAATTTCTTCTTCCTCTTACATATTTTTAGCAAAATTTTTTTCTCTACTACTTTGTTTTGAATTCATCATATTTCTTATAATTTTATTCAGCAAAAAATGTTACTATATGAATTGCTTCTAAATTCATAAAAATAAATCTTATGGACGATATTTATGGCCATATAGGAGGGGAAAGAAAATGGGTCTTACCACATTTTAATGATAATTATATGTGTTTTAAATTTTCAGATCCAAAGGAGTATTATGCAGGTTTACGTCGAGAATGAGCTTTCATACTAGAAGAAGCAGAGTTATTGGTAGCAGATCTTCGTTCGCTCCAAGCTCCGATTGTCAGACGTCATTCACTGACATTAGCTACGCGGAAGATAGTTGATTATGAACTTGCAGTTAGAAGAATAAGAGAAGAGAATAAGAATGTTGCTTCATAGAGCAAGATATTATATGTTGAAGTTGGCTAATGAACAAACTGTAACTGTAGGTAGAACCTTAACTGAATTAGAAATTAACCATGTTATTAACTACAATAGATACTAGTCTGATTATGAAATGTCTGATGAGGAAATATAATGAAAAATTGCCACAATTTTTGATAAATTAATAAAAATATTACATTATGCATCTTCATATGATATTTCATAATCGGATACACATTCGCATGAAATACTAAATGAGTAGAAACAGCGCGATTGTTCATTATCTCCAGCTTGCATAAATTCATTTGCGCGACGAGAAAAATATTCTCTGTTTATTCTTATCATTAATCGATTATTTTCCTCTTTGATGCAATACAATACATTATGCAACTCATTTGAATTTGATCGTGGCATAACCACAGCATGTGCACAGGGTTCGTATGTGAAGTGTTGCACCCTCCTTGCGTAACACTGCTAATTGTGTTATTCGAAATGACCATTCTTCTAACATTGTACGGTGCACAATTTCACTATTATGCTACCGTGGATTAAGTGAATATATAAAATCATCATCCAGTGCCTAATAACGACCAATTGTTCTAAAAATATCACTAGCACTATAATTATTTGCCATAGTCCCTAAAATGTAAACATTATAAAATCAATAATTAACAACATGATGGGCATATCATAATTAACAACATTTTGGTAAACAAAGAGGAAGTCTTTACAAAATCTATTGAATAATTAACAATATAATTCGGAATGACTTCGTTTTGGTATATAGTTGATGTAGTAATTGTGTCACAGCTACCAGTTCCTCTTGATATACCATGGAGTTTATGATAAATTTCAGTTAGAATAACTATTAGAATCAATGTATCTATTGATTGATTTGCACTAATTTTTTTTCTTGATTGAAATACTTCCTTACATAATGTGTAGAGGTTTTCATTGTTTTTCCTTTTATATTACAACATATAAATATTAACAAAACAAGTAATTAATTAATATTCATACACATCATGCAATGGAGTTATAATAATTAAAATGTCTTAACAACCATTTAAAAAAAAAACATAAACTACATTGGACATAAGGATATATAAGATGAACAACATTAAAACCTACTATATAACTAATCGTCTAACTGAAATAGAATTTTTAAACTTCATCTGCAACTCAACTGGCATATAGTCGATAATTGCTCCAGTCCATAATCTCCTCTCAACCACTTTCTTCCCACTGTGCAATTCTATACCTGAGTTAGGTCGCATTGTATATTCCTTTTCTAACCCTATCCTCAATAAATGATTTTATTACGAATTTGTACGAATGATGGCCATTATCCTAATGAGTAGCCAGTTGACATTTTAAATCAATATCTAACAAAGATCTCGACATTGCAACATACAAATTGTAATCGGTAATCAAAATCCTTACCCATATTAGTTCTTGCATTATCTCACGCACATGGACTATGTGCTCAATTAAGGTGTAAATATCAAGCATTGCATCAGAAGAGCAAAATTTAATTCTATCAAGTTTCCCCTTGAAATATTTCATTTGAGCATGAAGATGCATTGAACGTGCTATATGAGGAGTACGAAAGCAGGAAACTATTTTTCTTGACCTATACGTCATGACATTAATAAATTATGAAAAACATAAACAATATAAATTGAATACACAAATATGATGTATTAAAAACAAATTAAACTTGTTCATTATGCAGAAAGGGAAATTAATTAAGAAAATTTTTTGTAAGTTTAGTTTTTACAAGTCACATGATTAAAAATTGACTCAATTCTTGTTTCGAGGGCATGTTCATGCAATATGTCCAGATTTTCCACATTTGTTGCAAAAGTTTGATCCATCTGAGTTGGTCCAATCCATTTCATTTCGAGCACGCGAAGATATCGGTCTTCCTTTCTTTCGTCTCCACTCTGGATTAGGAACTAATTTTGAAAAATCGGATCTTGGCCAATATTCTTCAGCTGGAAGTGGCACAAAACACATAGACCATACTTTTATAGCTTCATCTAAAGAATAGTACGTCACAATAAACTCCATGTAATCCCATTTATTCTTCAAGCAACCAGCAATTGCATGAGAACATTGTATTTTGCTTTGTTGAAATTTACCACAAGTGCAGCTCCTTTTCTTAAGATTTACTATCTAAGTATTATTTCCTTTTTTGCTGTAATTGTTGTATGCAGTTACAACGTGCAAAATACCATTTTTCTTCATCATAATTTGTGACATTATGACTGTGTGCCTTTTGCAGGCAATACTTTAGAGTGTCGATGCAATGCTTTGTAAGTGCATATCCTTCATCTATAGCTTCCATGTTGGTTTTCCTATGCTTATTGAAAATATCGACCAACTTCTCCATCAACATTCTAACCAATGTTGTCATAGGAATTGCTTGAATGTTTTTCAGCATAGCATTAAAGGACTCCGTCATATTCATTGTCATCACACCATGCTTATAGCCATTATCATACACCAATGCCTATTTTTTTCGATCAAGTTCCTTAACCTAAGCATGTGATTCTTTACTTTTTGATTTCAATAATTTCAAATTTGCACTATATTTTAGCTTTTGATGTTGACTACCTAGAAAAAAAAAAACTATAACTTAATAACATATGAACATATTATTTACTTACCTAAAAAAACCTCTTGCTTAAAGGCTATTAAACTATAATAGATTGTTTACTTACCCAATTTCTCTACCATTTTTTTCAATTGGACGTTCTTAAAATGAGTGTTGTAGTTGCTAACAACATGCCAAATGCAATAACGATGTGGATTTTTCCTCTAAACCAATGTTGATATTGAATGGATGATGCCAATGTGCCTATCGGAGATTATGCAAATATCATCCAGTTGATAGACCTCATTAACAACATAATTGCACAAACAACACATGAAATACTCCCAATTGTCTTTGTTTTCCTTTTCAATCAATGCAAATGCCACTGGTAATATTTTGTTATTGCCATTGGAAGTTTCAGCAGTCAGCAACACTATCTTATACTTTCTATATAAAAATGTGTCATCAACATATAAAACAGGTTTACAATGTTTAAATCTTTTAATACATGGCTTGTACGCCTAGAACATTCTTCTAAATTGATGAACATTAGGAACAAGTCTATTATTCACAACATATTCATCGTGCTCTAAATCACAAACCGACCCATCATTGAAGGAAGTCAAAGCATACATAAATGAGCAAAGGTAATTAAAAGATTGATCCCAATCACCAAAGATATCTGCAATTGCTCTCTACTTTGCTTTCCACACTTTCTTGTATGAAGGAGTATAATTAAATTTATCCTTCATTAGGTTCAACAGAGCAGATACCTTAATATTTGCTTGTTGCTTTACCAATGGCTTAACGAAATTAGCTATCAACTCCGAGTCTAAATTTTTGTTATCGTTACTTATTGATGAAGCACTGCAAGTGTAAGGGCCATTGTATCTAGTGATCTCCCAAAAACCACTACATTTTTTCAGTGTTGCCCTTAGCCTCCATTTGCATCCATTACCATACCGGCAAACAACTGACATAGTATTTTGCTTAGTTTCCTCACTTTTAAATTCTCGCTTTCTTCTCACTAAATAAATCTTTAGTGCCCCTTTAATAGCTTCTTTATATTCAAATATCATACCTTTACATAACTCTTGAGAATCATCAGTTAGTACATCACCATAATTACTGAGATTAATATTCATTTCCATTTCGTCAACATTTGCTGTGTAGTATTGGGATAAGTCTCCAATATTTTTCTAGCATGTAATTAATTCAAGCAATAAATTTGAATTCTCACCATTTTCTTCGTCATCCTCATCATTATCGTAAAAGTATTCCTCTTCCTCTTGACTATCATCCTCTTCGGCTTCATCACATTCAACATCATGCTTCTCTTCATTTGCACTACAATCTGTCCAATCTATTATTGGATTAATGCTTTCTTCTCTATCATCCTCATCCATCACACATTCATTCCTCACACAATTGACCTCATCCTCATCATGTCCTGATTCTTCCTCATTGTCAATACATTCAACCTCATTCATAACCCACTGTTCACTATATCTAAATTGGTTTGGACCATTTCGCCTTCCCAATAAATCATGAAAGCCGGTGCATTTGCCATAATTGATTGTTTAGCATCAAAAAATGAACAAAGTAAAATTCATGCAAAAAATTCTAGTTATATATTTAAATATACCTTATTTAAATACAATAACTCACATATAATATCACTATAAATATATTCATTCCCAATTTATATAAATATTTTTATTTTTTATATAAAGCATAATAATATTTACATTCATTGCAAAATAAAAGTAATTGAATTCTCTATAAATAAATAATAATGTACTAATAATTTATTATTGATAATTGACGAAGATTTTTAATATGTATATATAATTATATTTTCATATATAATTTTAATTAATAATAAATTATTAAAATATAATTATGCATAACCATAATTATAATGACAAAATAAATGTTATATTTTGTCTTTATAACCACATTAAATAATAAAATTATTAAATTAATAATTTTATTATATATTTACCATTTAATTACGTTATTAAATACATATTCTTATTTTATATATGTAATCATTATGAACGACTAACTATTACTATTTTTTGTTTGCTATTTTAAAAATTTTTTTCCCAATAACCAATTTTTTTACAAAATTGTATTTTACTAAAATATTTTTAATATATTCAATCTTTTTTCTAATCTTAAAATTCTTTTACTATCTATGTTTGAGCAAATAACTCATATGTTTATTTTTCATTATATATATAAATAATTTTCCATATAATCTTTTCAAATCTTTTCATTATTACCTACTTTTTTCCTATAAAAAAAATATTATTAACGTTAATATATATTTTTCATTCTATATTATTATTATCAGTTAATTTATAGCTTCATTTTTTAGCTATTTTTTGACATATTAGGTCAATTATTGGTCTAATTTTTTGAAATTTTTTCATTATTACCTACTAGTTTACCGTCACTAATGCATATTTCTTACAAAAATTATATTAATATTATCTATATTGTTTACCTACATAAATTATTTTTATAAATCTATACATATTATTTTACTTTATTTTTCGTGCTAACTAAAAATTATTTACCACTCATTAGGTCAATAACAATACTTTTAATAATAGTAACCAATAAATTAACTAACTATAAAAATAATTTAACTAACTAAAAAAATATAACATATTTTTAATTAAATTACCTGATGTAGATACCAATTACTTTTATAATATTTTGAATGCTAAAATAATCTGCAATAAAAAAAATTATGTCAATATCATTAAAAGTTATGCCTATTATATTAAGAAAATAAAATATTTATATTAACAAAAAAATTTGTTAATATTTTTACAAGCAAAATACGAGAGGACAACAAAAATTTCCAGAATATATTTATAAATTTATGCCTAATAAATAGAATAAATAAATAAATCAATATAATATAAATAATAATAAGATTTTCAATTAATTTTTTTTCTTACCTTTCTGCAAGAAGAAGATGAAAGCACAATTGAGAGCACGATGAATATATCGAGATTCAGCAGAAATTTGCAAGAGAATTGATGGTGGTATATAAAGAACCATTTCCACCATTTTTTATTCCAAACAAGACATTTTCGCCTTTTTTTTTAGATATTTAAATTTTCAAGATTCAGTTTCGTGACTTATCAATTTGAAATTTCATGACTTATCAGTTTGAAATTGAAGTAACAATACATTTTCCACCATTATTTCTGGTGAGTGAGGATGTTGAGGTGACATTCCGCTATTTTTTTTCTCATTATTTGTTAATAAAGCATTTTCCCATTTTTTTTTGTAACTTATGTTTTTTTTTTTAATTCAATTCCGTATTTTTTTTATTTTTTAAAATCATTTTCCACCATTTTTTTTCAAATTATGTCAATCCTGCCTTTTTTTTTTCAACTTATGTTTTTTTTTTTTAATTCAATTCCATGTTTTTTAAAATAATTTTCTGCCTTTTTTTTTTTTTCAAATTATGCAATTCCGCCATTTTTTTCTCAACTTATGTTTTTTTTTTTAAATACAATTCTGTATTTTTTTTTGTTTTTTAAAATAATTTTCCGTCATTTTTTTTTCAAATTATGGCAATTTCGCCTTTTTTTTTTTCAACTTATGTTTTTTTTTTTCAAATTCAATTATGTATTTTTTTGTTTTTTAAAATTATTTTCCGCCATTTTTTTTTTGCAAATTTGGTCAATTCAGCCTTTTTTTTTTTTTTTTTCATCTTACATTAACTTTTGATTTTTCTCTCAAAATTACCTCAAATTGAGAATTATATTTCAAATCCCTTAAATTTGGAATTAATTTTTCTCAAAACATTACATGGGTCAAATGCCCTTGCCTTTCTATCACGAGTCTTTTTTGGAAGATCCTATGAAACATCTAAATCAATCAAAAGGGCGGACATAATGGCCAAAATTTCTGCTGTTGAACTATCGACTTGTAAAGGAATTCCACTGCCCCTCACAATCTCAGTCAAGATCTTATGATGCCAATATTCCTATGGTAATTTGACCAACCGAAACCAAACCTGAGTTATGGATATTTTTTTAGCAGATGGATCAAAGTCAGGGACCTAAGGTTACAGGCGGAGAGTGCCAGGATGCAAGTTAAGAGTACCTTGACTCCAAACCTTGTACTTGTCCAAGTTTGAACCTAATAGAACATGGTAAAAACCCCGTCCCAAAGAAATTAATCTTCATGAGGAAGGCAATCTCTATAAGGAGTGAAGTTTCTAATGCACTATGTCTTGAAATACATCAATTTCATTTATTCTTTTTTTAATAGAATGGTTATATATATATATATATATATATATATATATATGATTGTTTATGTTGAATTCTTATTAAAATATTTTTATATTTAATCATGAATTTGTATTAATACTCAAATATGTGCTATTTGTCTTATATATGGGTTATTTTAGATGAATAATCATTTAAAATTATTATAAATTTACATTTGCATTTCGGTTGTGTGATTGTAAAAGTTATGTATGGTATAAAATTTTCAATGTTGTGATTTAAAAATAAAGGAAAAAAAGGTCTTTGACTTGCACATTAAAAATAGAATGTAGTGATTATTTTAAGTTAATTGAAAGCAATTTGAAAAAACATATTGAATTAATATATATATTAAGCTGTATAATTAGTTTTAATAATTAGCTACTTAATGATACATCCTATACAATTTTTTTTAATTGCCTGATTTTTTCTAAATTTATAGATATGATGGCATGCTTATTTTCTAATCACTGAAAAAAAATTCATTCATTCTATATATGAAGCTATATGGTTTTGTTACTTTTAAGTGTGTTTTTTACTATATGTATTGATGATTCGTATGCAATTTATTATTATTTTTATTTAGATTTTAGTTATTGAACTTTTGTTTTGCATGAGCTTACTTCGCAAATGAAGAAACTTAATCAAATAGATTAGCTGTGTTTTGTATGTGATTTTTTTGTGAAATATATTCTTGAATTATTTTACTGTATTTTTTTTTTTTATTATGAGAAATGAGTATAGTTTATATATTTGTATTTTCATTTTATATTGCTCTAATATTTTTATTTTCCTGTACTTTGTAATATCATTTATAATGTGTTTTTTAAGATATTTTAAGAGTATGTATTTTTAATTCGTTGATTTTACAGTCTTTTTTGCATGTTGTGCACATCATCATCTGTTTGCTGGTTATTGCCGATGTTTTAATTGCTTCGATTTTACTTGTGAGCTGCTTTTTTCCATGAGAATCATGGGCCGCTTATTTTAATTCCTATTCATAATTCAAAGGTGTATTTTACAGCTCATTGCACTTTGCTTTCGTATTTTGGTTTTATATGGTCTTTATTATATTGTTTTTCTTGCAAATAGATTTGCATGTGGATACTTTGAGTTTTGACAGTTTGAGCACTGCTAATCTGTTTGATGTTGTGATTGAGACTTCCAATGTTGGATTAGGTATTGCGTTTTATTTTGTTGTGTGTTTTTGTTGACTGTTTAGAGGAGTGAATTTAGTAAAAAAGGAAAAAAAAACTAGCGTCTCTCATATAGACAACCTCCATCGCCTGAGTAATGTCGGAAGAACTGACTCCCACTCAAGCATAAATGATGCTATGCTGTGTTGTCATGATGAAAGTTTAATTAATAATAGTGTTATAGACACGTCCTTTCTTGAAGGTGATTCTCATTTATATATTTGTAGTTATTATTGTTGACATTTTTAAAGCTAGATATTTATATTAGGTATTTCATAAACAACATATTCCTCTTCATTTCCATTTACATACCAACTATGAACTACCTAATAAAAGGAGACGTCTTATGTCTATTAGTAATGCTTCTCCTCTCGCAATGTTTCTTTACAAACAAATTGTGAATATCCTCCACAAACTCAAAGGAGTATATGTTAAACTATCTTTCTTTATGTATTACATTTTACGTATTGTATCCTCTACCTAATTCTTTTTTTTTTTTTTTTTTTTGCAACTCTTTCCTTTTTTGTTTCAGTTGGTTACCTTCAAAAATCGGATTAGGGAATGCGGAATAAGGAATGTCCTTATTGTGGAGCATTAGATTGGGTTACTGAGCTTGTTAAGTATAACTCAAGAAAAACCAGTTATCTTTATACTATTTTTCTTGTTTGTGAACTCTCAAGTTTGCCCTCTTATGATTCGGCTGTAGTTTAACACTTGCTAAAATTAATGCGCTACATAGAGTTAATACGGTAGTCTCGCTAGCCGATTAGAAGGTAAGAGTCAAGGGGGCAGTGACCCGTTGAAAAAATAAAATTGCTCAAATTTGTACCTCCAAACGATTGGCATTTGACTACAAACTTATAGAATCAAACTAGGCCCAAATCGAATGAGAAACGAGTGAAAACGACCAGAATTATGAAAACGGCCGAAGATGGGCTAGCTGTCCTGCGGTAACTGGAGGAGGCTTTGCAGCTATTGCAAGGAGCTTTGCGGCTATTGCAAGCATCCTTTGACGAGTTGCTACAATGCATTTTACAAAATCCCACATAAAAAATCACTGTTTTTAGCCTCCAGACTCCTCCTATAAATACCTTGTACCTCTTAATAGCTTCCATACACTGATACATGCTTCTATGTTCCCTCTAAAGCTTTCGAAACCCTATTTCTAAGCCTCCCAATCATCAAAATCCTCTTTCTAAACCTTCTAATCTCCCAAAACCCCATTTCAAAACCTCTCAATCACTTAAAAATCCTAATTCTAAACCTTCCAATCACCTAAAATCCTATTCCTAAATCTCTTCCATCACCTAAAACCTTATCTCTAAACCTTTTGAATCACCTCAAACCCTATCTCTAAGCCTTATAATCTAGAAAAGGTCTTTCACAAGGACTTTTGGTATTTAAGCAAGAGTGTGATCCAAGTGCTTTCTTCAAAGAAAAGTTCACGCTATTTAAGAGCCCTTCTTCCAAAAAGAGTGCTCATGTTATCTCCAAGCCAAGGTGGAACTTAGATTCCTTTTCCTTTTTTCAATTCCAATTTCAAGATTTAAATATGAAAAGATTTATTTTTTGTTAATTAAAACTTGATTTAATTAATAAATCTTTAAGCCTCTAAAATCAATCAAAACATGATATCAAAAGCTATGATTTAGAAACCCCTCTTTTGCAAGAAGGAAGAACTACGTGGAATTTAATTCCCTTTCAAAGGGATACAGAGATATGCTGTCACTAAGACATCAAATCTAAAAAAATTAACAATTTATCATCCCTATCACCTTTTTCACATAGTTTAGGGCTAAAATTGTTTTCTTAAATAAAAATCAAAACTTCAATTTTCTTTTCTATTACTCTTTATTTTCTTTATCACAATTGTTTAGATAATTACTTTTTCTTACTTTAGTTGTTCATATTAGATTTGGGGAATGTGTACTTTCCCTAGAACCCATAAGGGCTAGAAGAAATATCTCCTAATTTTGATATTTTGATTTATAATAATTTTAAATAGATTTCTTTTATTTCACTTTATTACTGCTTAATATTTAACATGCATTGCATTAATAATATCTGTTTCATACATCATGTTACGTCTGTTTATGTATACATAAAAACTTATTTTTACGAAAGCTATTTTACGTTTAAGTCAAACTAATTTCTTGAATTATTTTAACCAAAATCTAGTCTTCGAGCCTTCTTTGGTCATTAAAGGACTAATGCTTTTTCTTTGGATAAATATATAATTTTGGAGTCAATCAAATTGGATTTTTCCTTTAATTTTCCTAACTAAAATAATCAAAATTAAATCGGTGACTCCTTTTGCAAATGATAATTTACAAAATACAATTTTTTGAACTCATAGTGAGTTTCAATCATGATATTTCTCCCAAAGAGTATTTCGATTTTCTTTAGCGAATCAGACCGGTGCTTAGGTGAGGCCTCACAGTTGGCGACACCACTAGGGACTCTAAAATTTTTTTTCTAAAAGAAAGATAAAAGTGGATTACTTTTGGTAAAACAAAAATTTTGGATTTTAATGCAAAATAGCTTCTTCATGCATCACTAATTAGGCTAATTGTCCAAACAAGCCCCAGTTTCTTAGGAAACCAAAGGATATAAAGTAACATCGAGGAGGCAACATTCCTTATGTCTGCTCATCGATAGTGAAATCGTCTAGCCCATAATGTATCCTTTAATCCTTTTAGAGGTGTAATGAGTATGCAAGTGCTACTAGACCTACGCTAGGCTTTTTGACTCATATGTGATTAGGTATATTGCATCTGTATTGTGATGGGTTCCCTTCAAACCACATTTACCCTTTCATGTAATGACTCATAAAACCTTCCTTTTGGATTGTATACACTATAATACTAAACTTGGTATGTCATTATCATTAAACCTTTTTCATTCATTCATACATACATGCATACATAGCTGGAACCTTATGAAGAGACAAAAACCTATTTAAACATCTTCATGCCTAAAACCCATGGTCCACCTAAACCTATGGTCCAATTATATCCAAACCCATGTCAAACTCGTGGTAAAAATAAACCCATCTATTGTACCTTCTTCCTTATCCATAATAATTATCTAAGCTAAACATTGACCTAGCTCTATTATTTATAATCGTTATATAAGCTAAACACTAACCTCGCTTCATCCTTCACAAGTTAAACACTGACCTAACTTCATCCTCTTTAGCTAAGCTAAACACTAACCTTGCTTCATCATCCACTATCCTTACCTAAGCTAAATACTGATGTTGTTTCATCTTTTACAGTCTATGGTTCACCTAAACCTATGGTCTAGTCCAATCAAACCCATTATCCAACTACCATCAAACCATGACCCATGGTACATCCATCTCTTTAATCACAAAACCCATAAACCCTCTATCTTTAGGCCTATAGTAAACTACCCTTAAATTGAAAGCCTAATTACTTAAGGCTAAATTTAGCCTAGCTTTCCAAACTACACTTTGATTCCTAAAGCTAAATTCTGACCTAGCTTCCTAAGCTAAAAGCTGACCTAGCCCTCCAAATTAAATTTTGATTCCCCAAAGCTAAATTATTACTTATCTTTCCAAACTAAACTCTAATTCCCAAAGTAAAATTCTAACCTAACTTTCCAAACTAAAAGCTGACCTATCTTTCAAAAGCTAAATTAAATTTTGATTCTCCAAAGAAAAATCCTGACTTAGCTTTCAAACTAAAATCTGAACCCCAAGCTAAATTTTAGCCTAGGGTCACAAACTAAAAATTACCAAGCTAAATTCTGATCTAGCTCCCTAAACTAAATATCAACCTAGCTAACATCATACACGACCACCCTCACCTTTATCCATACACACCATCATTTATTACCTTTTTGACCCAAGGTCCTTGGTTCATCATACGCATCATACCCATTTTCCAAAGCTAGATACTGACTCAGCTTCTCCTTTTTAAAGGTCAATAAGATGTCTATTGCATTTGACAAAGAGCTTGCCTTCAAGGTGGCAGACAAAGATATCATGGACAAGCTTCTGGCCAAACTGTTGGAACAATAAGAAGAGATGTTCAAGAGACAAGAGGCCTAAATTCAGGCCCAATTAAAAGCCCAAAGGGAGGCCATGCTAAATGATGTCAAAGACATGCTAAGCTAGGCTGGCATAAACCAAACCCCAAATCCTACTCTCTAAAATCCACTCAACTTAGACCAAAATCTGACATCAGTTTAGGCGTACACTTCTGCTTCCTCTAAGCCAATCTCTGAAAATATACCTAACCCTAAGCTTGAGGTTTTCCTACCCAAATAGGAAGCTATGGAGAAAATAGTAAAAAGTCTAAAGAAGAAGGAAAGCATGATTGATACAAGTTCATTAAGTCTCTTCCCCAAATGCCCAGTTGTTATCGAAGTTCAAGATGCCGAATCTAAACAAATTAAATGATACCACTTGCCCAATATCCATCTGAAAATGTATGTAGGGGTAATGCATCCACTTGGTCTAAATAACAAGCTTCTTGCTCAACTCTTTCAGCAAACCCTTACCGAAGTTGCTTTAAAATGGTTTATTAGTTTGGATGACACTCAAAAATAGACTTGGAATGACATTTGTAAGGCATTTGTCAAATAGTATGTAATATCCCAATTCAATACAGGTTGCATATACAGAAGTGTATGTGTAGATATTCGATTAGTATCATAATACATGCCCAAATTAACAATGAATATGTGAATTAAGTCCAAATATTTTGTATTTATGTGTGAATTTTTTGCATTTTTATAAGATAAATTGTTAAGTAATTGATAAATAGATTTTGATTTATAAAGATTATTAAATGAATTTATGAAAACTGAATTTATTATAAAGGAAGATGACCTCATATATTATTAAATGAATATTTTAGAACTTGAAATGATTTGAATTAAGATGTTTTAAAATAATAATTTTATATGGAAATATTTTCATTATTGTTATAATTATATTGACATTCAAAATTATAGATATTTAGAAATTTACATTTGAATATTGATATTGATATTGATATTTATTTATATTATCATATTGATATTGATAAAATAAATTTATATTAATATTTGATACTATATATATATATATGATTTAATAAATATTGTTATATGAGTATTTGAAATAATAGTGAATTATTTTTACTTTAATATTGATATTTGGAAAATTTTATTTATTATATTTTATATTGATATTTGAAATGATATTAATATTGTATATTATTACTAATATTTTTAAGAGAATATTTTATTGAATGAAGTATTGGATTTTAAACTTATTATTTATTTAATTGAGAAATTTTAAATTAAAGAAATTGAAATTTTATTATGTAATATAGAAATTTGTTTAATTAATATTTGAAATTGTATATTATGATTTATATTATAATTATTGAATAATATGGTAAATTATATGAGATTAATAGTTTAATTAAAATTATGGTTTGAAAAAAATATGTAATTAATTATTATTATTATTAGTGTATGTGTGTGTGTGTGTGTGTGTGTATATATATATATATATATATATAGATATATATGTATATGTATATGTATATATAACAAAACTTAAAAACTTGGACAGCCCGTGCAGGGCAGAAGGAGAAACAGAATTGAACAGACAGAGAAATATAACACATAAAGAGAAAGAGAGAGAGAGAGAGAGAGAGAGAGAGAGAGAGAGACGGCTGCCCTCTGATCCACAGCCCTCCGACTGCCACCGACCATTATGTGCCACACTAGAGCGAAGAGCACTTGCCGCCCAGTCAACCGGTAGAAGCCCGACATTAACAGCCACTGGACCGCGACGCACATGCCATTCAAGGTGACTATCAGTGACTTTTTCCAGGCTATTTTCCAGTCATTTTTCGATTTCGTTTGCAATAGTTCTGGTATATCTAGAATCCTCTCCTTCTATACTTCAACTTAGTATATCATTTGTTAATTTTAGATAACTTTTATTTTGATCAAAATCCGGTGATATCAATTGCTGCTGACACCATTTTTGACCATTTTTTGGCGAATTTCAGAAAGTGAAAGTATATTCAGACTCCTCATGCCATAAACTAGCTGTTAGTATCCTCATATCGTGATTTGTTCATCATTGGAATTTTTCGGCGACCAGATTCCGATGATCCCAAAATTGACAATTTGGGACAGTAGCTTCGGCTTATTAAACCAAGTCATATGATATAAATCTCGGCTCTTAATTGTGTATAGATAGTGAATTATAAATTTATTCGTGAGAATTTAGGTAGATAGTTTATTGCAATTAAGTAGTTAAATTGGATAATTAAATTGAGATAATTATTATTCGTATGATTATTGAATATTCTTGATGATTAGTTGAAAGATTAAAGTGAGATGTGCAGATTGGTATTGATTGAATTGAATTGGTTGAATGTTAATTTGATAATAAAGAATGGAATTGGTGGATGGGATTAGTGCATTGAAGGTTCGGGTTAGACCATTTGATTGTAATATTATGATCATCGTTAATAAATTAGATTTATGGTAATAGGGAGTTAATCTTAGTTTAGAGAAAATGCTGCCGAATTTTCAGTAGATAATTTAAAGTTTAAAGATAGATGATAAAGAACGATATAATAGTTTTTAATCAATGATATTGTATTCTTGGAAGAATTTCAAAGGGAAATTCAGAGGATAACAACGAGAAGTGGATATCTAGTTGGATAGTTATCGACAGTCCAGGTGAATGAAGAGTACATAATGTTATGTTAAAGTTTAAAATACTTAAAGTTAATAAGGTATTGTTATTGTTCAATTAAGAAGCATGTTTATGGTAATATGAAATTCCATTATTTATTGATAAGTAATAGATTGTTAAAAGGTTAATGTTTATTATAATTAATTTTCTATTGATTTCCAAAATTATAAATTTAATTGATATTCCAATAAATATGATAATAAAAGCTCTATCATAAAAATATATATATATTACCGAAGTATTAATTAAATAAATTTTCAATGCTTCATGAAATAATTGAAAAGTTATCGAAAATGGTCAAAGTTATGTATAAGTGCCCTGCTTATATATATGAATTTATATCTAAATTGTGACTGTACAAAAGTTCTTATGGTTAAATAAGTGAATTAAAAGTATGGGAAACTATATATAAGATTAAAGTAATAGTCAATATCCTTCCTAAAGAGGAGAGTAACTTTTTTCTACTAGCACCTAAAAAGTCTTTCTGAAAGTATATGCAAACCTTGAATCCAAGTAACCCATTTGACCGTGGAAATTATTGAAATTCCAAATTTCCTTTTTATCAAGGGTTAGCTTGAACACAGAGATCCCCGTCTGATGTGGGTAAGACATCAGACTGTGTGTACATAGAAATCAAGTTATATACAAGTAATATAGGGGTATGTTTTAAAAGGAACCTCTGCCTTGGGTATGCCAAAGCGCCTCTGCCCCAAATTTAAGAGAGTTTTATGCTTCGGGTATGCAACAAATAGCCTCTACCCCAACTCTACGGGAGCATGCTCATATCAAGACCCTCTGCTTCAGTATGCTCAAAAGAGCCCCTATCCCAATTTAAGTGAATGATCTCTGTTGACCTCAATTGTATTGTAATCGAAACACGTCGAATTTCTTGTTCATTGATACCCAACCAAGCTGATTATAAGATCTAAGAATGTTTTCACCTTGTTTACCATATGTTCTAAAAGTAAAATGACAAATTGACTCTACAGCAATAAAATATTCATTCCAATAGAAATAATTAAAAGTTTGAATATTGTCTCCTTTGAATTAAAAAGTATATATATGTGTATAAAATATTTCTTTCTAATTTGTTAATGTCCTTGAAAATATATAAAGCACCAATTATATATAATTTATTTAATGATATGTTATCTTATGAAAATTTCGAATTATAAATATGTAGATTTCCATACAATTAATATATATTTCTTGTATGAGTATCAATAGTTGATTTTATGTAATCTTATTTTAAATATCTCAATAATATGTGTCATATAATATAAATTATTTGATTACATTTTATCATTTAATATATATATATATATATATATATATATATATATATATATATATATATATATATATATATATATATATATATATATATATATATATATATATATATATATATATATATATATATATCATTGATATTAAAGCTAATTGTTTATAAATTTCTTAATCTTTAGAAATTTCTTTTACACGTATGTATATGAATTTTACTTGAATATTTGAAAATCATATAGTTATATAGTTTTTTATAAAATTGTATTTTGAATATTACAAAAATTACAAGACTTAAATATAATTATATATATTTCCCTTGAGATATTAAAAATGTTATGTTGTTGATTTTATAGCTTATTAAATATAAAATGTTTTCAAAAATATGTATACTGATATGCTAAGACTATTATATATATATATATATATATATATATATATATATATATATATATATATATATATATATATATAGTCTTCTAAAAATTTAATGTTCCTATCTTATATGAATTTTGAATTTTGAAGATTTATATAATGAGTTATTATTTTAAATCTCTTATAATGAATTATGAAAATTTTAAAGAATTATATATATGTAATAAATAGATTTTAATGTCTATGTTTATATGTTTCAACTAAACATATGTTGTATAAAATTGTCTAACTTCTAAAGAATATGAAATTTCAAAACATGAACATATATAGTAAAGTTTGAAATCTTTAAAATCTTATGAATTTAAAAACTTATTTATATACCACTAGTGTTGAAAACTGCTTAAGCATGTTCTACTTTTACCAAAGAATATTACCTTTTAATGAAGATAAGAATTATGGGTTACTGATTGAATTCATATGTAAACTTTATATACTATAATCTATTTACTGCAAAAAGTAAAGTATCTCTAATTATTCCAAAAGTGCATCTCATATGATTTATTGAAATAATCAAACTGCTATGATCCAAAAGATTTCGAAAATGTGCAGAGTTGGAAATGAAGATTTACTTGTATAATTTCCTTAAAAAATGAGAATAGCTCAAAGTAAATAAATAAATTTAAAGATTTAGATTTCATGAATTATAAAATATGATCAGTGAAATATATTTTAAATTTTCCAAAGATTGATTGTATTCTTGCTTATTGAGCTTTCCCCGAAGCTCACCCCATCCACTCATCAGTTCTTACAGGTGAAAATTGAGTGTTCTCAAGAGTTTATTGGATAGTAACAAGTTGGCTCCTCAAGCAATCATTTCTTCCTTGAGGATTACTAAGTCAAAGTAATAGATGGAAATTTGATAATTATTTATATTTAAATAAATGTTTAAAAATTCTTAGATGCTTCATGTGTGTAGGATGGTATTATTGTATTTGATGTTATTAGAAGTATTTGACAAGTGTTATATTAATGTGAAAACTGAATGGCAAATTGAGACTGACCATGAGTATGAGAATCAATGATGAATCTAGTATGGAAAGTACGATTGGGTTGTAGGTTGTGATCTTGAGCTAATGTATTTGTTACTAACATCATATTGAGTTTCATCATGTGTATGAGTTCTATGGTTTGTTGGTGCCTTTACGGTTTCCCATGCCCTAAGACCGTCACATCTCGAGAGTGGGGTGTGACACAGTACTACTATGATATTGAAGCGGACATCAAAAGAAGGGATTTAGAAAGCACTAAGCAACTTTCAAATGAGACTTTCTCTGTGTTCCTTACACGATGAAGGGCCAAAGCTGCTCTAATGATAAATAGGCCAACAAAGTAAGAACAAGTGGATTTTCTTGTCAAGAATTTGCTTATGAGCTATTGAGATCCCTTGTTAACACAATACCTACCCACTTTCAAGGATTTGATCGCAACTGCATCTAAGGTTGAATATCACCTTCAAAGGAAATCAAAGATTGCCACCATTGACTTGGACAATAAGGAAGAACCTAAACCCAATATTGAAGAGTTTGATTTTAGCTAAACCTAACTTGTTTAGAGTTAGTCTAAGACCTTGTTAGCAATAAATACCTCTTTTATGCATCAACCTTTTTAAGCCACCTAGTGAGTTAACAAAGTAAGAAGGATACTAGTTAGAGTCTATGTCATTAAAAGTCCAAGTCATCTTTTTTTGAGTCTAACTATCGTAGTCATCTTTTTTGTCTCTCTATCAAAATCATATTTTCTAAGTTAATCTATCGGAGTTATTTTTCTTGGGTTTGTCTATCAGAGTCACCTTTTTCGAGTTTATCTATCAGAGTTATCCTGTTAAGTCTGTCAAAGACATTTATGTAGACTTCATTCTTATTGTAATTAAGAAAGATGGCATTTTCTTTTAATAAATTTTCAAATTTTCAAATTCCTCTCTTTATGTGTTTCTTTTTATCCAATTTGAATGAAACAATGAATTTTTGCGTCAACGAGAAATCACATGTGAAGGGTCAAGAATTCATGAATGTAAGGCCACAACAAATGATCATTAAAGGCAGCCTTCACCAAAACTACAGTTCCTTGGGAAACATTTAGATTCCCCAAACAGACATTCATGTCACTTTTTCTCTAAGTTAACACCCCTTTGCCAAAATTTGAGTATTCTTTGGAATTGATCTCCTATTAATCTAACTTTACGGAACACCAAAGTTCCTATCCTTGCTACAAGTTAGGGGTGGTCCTCAATCATCTTTATAGGCAAGGCAAAACAAATACATCTTTATAGGTAAGGTAAAACAGATAGCCTTGCCAATTGAGAAAGGAAGGAAAAGCAGAAATCCAACTCATGATCCAAACAAAATCAGACCTTTTTGAGGAAGATGGAACAAATAGCCTTGCCAACCCAAAATCAGAAAAAGGGGACAAAAATCAGGGCTCTAACCTCTGATCCAATGATCATTAATCCAATCAAGCATCACAACTCAAAACTGCATAGACCTGATCCTCCAAGAGAATAAGGATAAGCAAAGTGATAATCAAGAATGGAGGTACATAGGCAGCCTAATTTAGATGCGGTCTAGATCCATAATCAATTGAAAAAAAAAAGAAGGAAAAAAAAGAGAAAAAAAAAAGAGAAAGAGAGTGAAAGTGAGAGCTCTCTAAGCTAAAAACCCAAAAAAGCGACTTAAGTAGGAATTAGAACAAATAATTAGAGAAATTGCTAAGTTAAAAACCCATAAGAGCAACTTAGCCAAAAGATAGAATCAACTTGAAGCAATAATTCAAAATAGAGCTCTGTTTAATTCAAATTGGATTCATTATCTAGTTTATTAGTCCTGTCTCGTCTAAAGGTAGTCATTCTATCAGTCTTACCTTTCATAGAGTTATGTTTCCCTACATTTGTACCTCGTTGAGTGTTTGTCAAAATCATCACTTATGCTTAGAGTTTTTAGCCTCCTGTGTATAATGTCTAGAGTTTTTAGCCTCTTGTGTCTCTTATTCTACCATCACCACATCATGTCTAATCCCAAACCAGTCAAAGTCTAGTCTCACTTTCCAGACTATGTGTCCAACTTGTTGAATCAACTCATGAGGTTGCTCCCCACCTATCTCCTTCAAAACACCTTTACTCCCAACTCCTTGATCAAGACTTTTATCTCTTCAAATGATCAACCATACCATCTTTCCAAAGATTATGCATCTTAGGCATATTATTATCAAATTCTTTAGCAAATCTCAAGACTTAGGCTTGTTAGCAGAACCAAGGCCTATCTTTATCAAATCCCAAATTTCTTGGCTAAACTGCCTCTTTTGGTAATACTTGTAAATTCCCTTAAACTCAAGATCTCTTTACCAAATTGGTTCATAAATGAATCCATTACTCCAAACACTGTATTGGGTTGACCGTCTTTGCTCAAACTGTGTAACCAGAATTTTCAAGTGATAGTGTTTAACCTGACTTGAAATCTAACACAAGTTGACCTAATCTCTCAATCTATCCTTCCAATGACCTGCCTAACCTACGCTCCTAATGATCAATCCTTAGATAGGACTTTTCGCTATAAGGGTTGCTTCTTAATCATAATTTTCCATGGGCAAATCAAATCAAGCCACCAATATTAACATTCCAACACTCCTCATCTTTTAGAGACATAACCTATTTTGATCCCAATCCTCCCAACATCGAAATCGAATACGTAGGTTTGATCATAATCTCCCCGATAGTAGGGACAAATAGGTAGCCTTACTAAACTAGTTTGAATTTGTAAATCTTCTCCTTCTAGGTAGACCAAGTCTCTCAATCTTAAAGTCTAGATCGAACAGATAGCCTTTATAAAAATCCACTCATAAAAATCCACCTCTTGAGGCCTAATAGATAGCTTTGATTAAAATTTGCTTCATTACCTCTAACATTAAGGCCAAACAGATAGCCTTGATTTGAAATTCACTAAAATTATTTTTACCCCCAACATTAAGGCCAGATAGATAGTCTTGATTGAAGTTCACCAAAACCATTTTTACCTCCAATACTAAGGCCAAATAGATTACCTTGACTAAAGTTCACCAAAACCATTTTTACCTTGAATTTTAAGGCCAAACAAATAGCCTTGACTGAAATTCATCAAGACCATTCTCACCTCTAACATCAAGATCGAATTGATAGCCATTGACAAAACCTCATTCATCCCAAGGGGCCTTCCTACCAAAAGGTTCATATTCCTATACCATGTTTACCCTTCATAAGGTTCAATTTGTAATTTTTTGCACAAGCATAAACGCCTTCATGTATGATAAACTCAAGCAGATATCACAAGCCTAGAATATGATATGGCACAAATCCAAAGTCTGACATAGCACGAGCATAAGCCCAGAATTTGACATGACATAAGCCTAGAGTCTGACATGGCACAACCTAAAATCTAACATGACACAAAACCACACAAGCCAAAAATCTGAAGTGGCACAAGCACAAACACAAGCCTCAAGCCTGAGGCACCTTTTCACAGGGTTCATTATTATCAGAATCGCGTTTTACTCAACACCAATTCTGATGAGAGGGTAATTGTGTTTGTACCCTTATGATCCGGTTGCAACTTGACACCTGCTAAGATTAGTGCATTACACAGAGCTACTACGGCTGTCCCGTTAGCCGATTAGAGGGCAAAGGTAAAGTTGAAAAATAAATTTCCTTAATACAAACCCATAGAATTAAACCGGGCCCAAATTGGATGAGAAATAGGTGAAAATGGGCCAAAACTGCAAAACCAGGCAAAGATGGGCAAGTTGCCCTGAGATTGCCATAAAGAGCTGTATGACTGTCGTATATCAGCTACCAGTCACTATAAGAAGCTCTGCGATTGCTGCAGCCTTAGACAAGTTGCTGCAATGCATTTTATATAATCCCACATCGAAAATTCAATATTTTCAACCTACAAACTCCCCTTATAAATATCTTGTACCTCCTAACAGCTTCCACACATCGATATATGCTTTTATACTCCCTATAAAGCTTTCTAAACCTATTTCTAAGCCTCCTAATAATCAAAACTCTCTCTCTAAACCTCCTAATATCCTAAAATCCCATTCCAAAAACCTCTCAATCACTTAAAATCTAATTTCTACACCTCCCAATCATCTAAAACCCTATGCATAAATCTCTTCTATCACCTAAAACTTTATCCCTAAACCTCTTCAATAACCTCAAACCCCATCTCTAAGCCTCATAATCAAGAAAATGTCTTTCAAAAGGAATTCATTGTACTCAAGCAAGGATGTAATCTAACTCCTTTCTTCTAGGAAGAATTCACTCTATTCAATAGTCCTTTGAAAAGGAGTGCTCGTGCCATCCCCAAGCCAAGGTGGAACTTAGATTTGGGGCTAAGCTCGTGCTCTACGTTCCTCATTATCTAAAGCCAAAGGTAAACATTTCTTACTTTTCCTTTTTTCAATTCCAATTTCAAGATCTAAATATGAAAAGATCTAAATTTTGTTAACTAAAACCCGATCTAATTAACTAATCTCTAAGCCTCTAAAATCAATCAAAATATGATAATAAAGGCTATGACTTAAAAATCCCTCCTTCATAACAAGTAAGAACTGCATGGGATTTGATTCCATTCAAAGGGATATGCAAGTATGCCGTCTCTAAGGCATCAACTCTAATAAAATTAACAACTCATCCTCTCTATCATCTTCTTCACATAGTTTAGGGCTAAAATTTTTTTCTTAAATAAAAATCAAAACTTCAATTTTCTTTTCTATTATTCTTTATTTTCTTTATGACAATTGTTTAGATCGTTACTTTTTCTTACTTTAGTTGTTCATATTAGATTTAAGGAATGTGTGCTTTCCCTAAAATTCATAAGGGCTAGAGAAAAAATCCCCTGATTTTGATATTTTGATTTGTAGTAATTTTAAGTAGATTTATTTTATTTTGCTTTATTACTGCTTAATATTTAATATGCATTACATCTATAGAATCTATTTCATACATCATGTTATATTTGTTTATGCATACATAAAAACTTCTTTTTTACGAAAGTTATTTTATGTTTAAACCAAACTAATTTCTTAAATTGTTTTAACCAAAACCTAGTTCTTGAGCCTTCTTTGGTCATTTGAGGACTAGTACTTTTCTTTGGGATAAATGGTATAATTTTAGAGTCAATTAAATTAGATTTTTCCTTTAATTTTTCCAACTAAAATAAATAAAGTTAAAGTGGCGACTCCTTTTGCAAATTACAATTTACAAAATACAATTTTCTAAACTCATAACATTTTCCCCTAATGATGTTTCTCTCAAAGAGTATTTTGATTTCCTTTAGTGAATCAAACTGATGCTTGGGCAATGTCTCACACTATTAAGTTGGCATGGTTAAATTGCCTCTTTTAAAAAAAAAAAACTGCTTTTCTTGATAATCTTCTGACTTATAATAAGGGTCCTCTTGCTACGAGATTTAAGGATTCAATAAGACTTTGTAACTATATATTTGCCTTTCATCTATGGGCAGGAATGAACAATGGATTCAACCCTTTTGTGTTTAGGATTTCTAGTCAAAATCATATTTAATGGGTCCTTTGCTTCCTGTTGATAATGAAAAACCTAGGTTTGCACAACTCTATATATATGACATAGAAATTGAAATTAGAAATAGAGTTTCTTCTTTCTTATATGATGAATATGATAAGACTATAAATGAAATGATAGTCACTGGACTTTTTCAAATGTTTGACGAATATAATTGATAAGTGCAAATTATGCTATTAATAAAAAGAGTATTTGCTATTGATTATTCGTCAAATGTGTTATTTATGTTCTGTTTTATCTGTTTTTGTTAACTTTTGTTTCTATAGTTTGTTTTAAGCAAGTTATTTGGAAGGATTCTATTCAATTTCAAAGGATTTGGAAGTTCAAAAATTAATTGGAATGAAGTCAGATGCAAATCATAAGCAAAAAGAAGTGCAAAAAGAGTTTTAGACATGATTGGCCAAACAACTTCTGATGAGTATTGACAACGCAAATACCTTTTGGTATTTTGATAGCAACTTGAGCTATGAAGGTCAAATTAAGGTAATTCAAAGTGCATTCGAAAGCTAAAAGAAAGAGCTACTACTCTTTAAAAACCGCAAAGCCCAATTTAGTCATTTGCTATCCAAAAAATGCAAAATACATCACATAGCCATGTAATTCACTAGTTACACAACTGTGTGATAAAAAATGAGTCTGTTTGTGCAATGAAAATTCATATTTTGAGAGGACTGGTTACACGGCTGTGTAGTAAAGTAATTACACAACTGTGTGATGTCTGATGGGTTCTAAAGTGCAATTTTAATGCGATTTTGCTTCCTATTTAAGTTATATTTCAAAGGAAATCAACGATTCCTATTTTCTTAAGTCTCTTAGGGTTTCCAACTCCATCTAAAACTACATCTAAACCTAAGATTTGTATAGATCATTGAGAACTCAGATCATCTAGTTTTTATCTAGTTTTTAGAAGTTTTAATCAAGTTTTCTTCTTTCTTTCTTATGAATATCCAATTCTTCTCTAGGATTTTAATGTAATTTCTTGATTTGCCTATGATTATCCATGTTTGATTAATTGGGTTTGATTATTAGAATTAATCTTTTATTTTAGGGCTTAATGCTTGTGAATAATTGATCACTATTTATATGTTTAAAAATATTATGTGAAATAGCGAGAGTAGAAGTGTAATATTAGTTCATTGAGATATTAGACCTAGGGTATATGTTACTTAAAGATAAGAATACTCCTTTGTGATTGTTAAAAGGATTTTCATAAAACTTAATGGGTTTGTGTTAATTACTTGTGATTATGAGAGTAGATATAAGATTAACATGAATACTTGCGTTGTATCTTGAGAGAGAACACCATATACTTTAGGGAAATATGATCTTAATTCCAATAAGATAAAAACCAATTTAGAGAACATAGAGAAGTCATAGGTAATCAATTAATAAAGTCTAAATCCTAGATCTTTTATATCTATATATTGAATTTATCTTTTTCTATTGTAGTATGTTTCTAAAACATCTCAATATGAAGGTGAAGATAAGCTTGCCTTATTTGAACAGATTGTCCTTGTAGCTTAAAGGTGAATATCAATATTTGAACGACTATATTTTCTTGATATTGACTATTTTATTACTTACTATTTCTTAACATCACAATGTATAAGAAATCAGTCTCCATTCAAATATTTGCATTAGATAGTACAAGACATCAAATATGATTCAATTTTGAGCTATATACATTTTCAAGAAATAACATCAAATAGAGTTTTTTTAAATTGATTTGGATTAAATTGATCAAGAAGCTTTATTAATTTTATTATAGGTATAGCATTCAATTTTTAAAATCTCACGAAGACATAATTATCCTTATTTAATAAATTTTGAAGATATCATCTATCATGTGGACTTGTTGGATTTCTATTTAGTTTCTGAAAATCTGCCAAGTTTTGATTCCAATCGCCAATCCTCTTGTAATCCCTAATTCCCATGTGATATCATTGATGATTCACTCTAATATCAAAATCTTGAAAAAGAATTTCAAAAACATAAGATAAAAAAGATAAAAAATAAAAATAAAAATGATATTTTTTCCCTCAATTTAAAAATACCTTTAATAAGAAAGCTGCATTTAGTTACATAGACAAAACAACATGGCACATGATAAGACAAGAAAAAATAGAATATTGTTGAATAAATATTTATCATATCTTTAATTTAATGTAACTGAGATTGGACTAAAATTTTGTCATGTAATGTATTTGGTTTTCATGGGACAAAATTGAATATCATGTAAAAATAATCTTAATACCCTTATTCAGTTCTATTTTTCACTTGAAATGTTACTATGGATATAACAAGTCTATATAGAAAAAGAAATAAAATATTAGATTTTCAAATAAAATAAAATTATTTTATAAGCAATTACACAAAATAAAATTTAATTATAATAATTTTTAAAAGAATCAGGTCTTATATTTATTGAGGGTAATTTGAAAATAAATTTTTATTAATTGAGCTTTAAGGATTGAACAAATGAGTTCTCCATAAAATGAGAGAATTTAAAAAAAAAAAAAAAGAAAAAAGATGATAGAATTAGATAAAATTTAATTTTTATCTAGTCATGTTCTCTTATAAAACCACGTCAAATATTAGACAAATTAAATTTGCTTAGTTATATCCAGTCCTACCCCAACATATAGCTTCCTAAGACAACAAAGTACTTCAAGTGCAATGCAGAAATACCTTTACTCCATTCCATATTAATTGAAAAGAAAAATAGATATTCAGTTTGAAGGGATTGGAAAGATACTAAAAAATTGGCTCAATTTTGTGTTTTGGTGTACAATCACAATTCAATATCTATCAGTTGCTCTATAAACTCAGGTTCTATCTATCAGTTGATGATGAGAAAGATCTGTAACGATTTTGCAGGCGGTTTGACATAAATAGTTACTCTGGTTAAAACAAAATTAGCTCTGGGCCCTTGGCATTATTACTATCCATTGTAAATATTTGATAAGTACTTTTTCTTTTGTTTACGCAAATATTATCTCTATATTTCATATTTCTCTGGGCATTAAAAATATGATGACTTGTTCGAATGGTTATTTCACATTTCTGAACAGACATAGCATGATGACTTGTTTCAATACTTACACAAACAACACGTGCTAATAATGATTCCAAAATATGCACTTACCACTAGCACTTGTCAGAGTTCTGCCATACTCTTTGAACTCAAGTTGAGAGATTTAATTAATAACTTAAAAATAATTAAAAAGAAAAAAAAAATCCTACCTCTCAACTTTCCTCTTCCATATATATAATTAAGTTTCATTATTATGCTTGTAAGGAAAGAAGTAGCATATAATTAATCATACATTATTTATTTTTAATCATATATAGCTATAGTACTTTCCTCCATTATAAATAAATAAGCAAAATCAATCAATAAGTAATAGCCCCACACAGTTATTATACGGTTGGATAAGAGTTCAAATCTTGAGCAAAATTGTGGGTGAGATGCATGTCTTTTCCAAATTAAATTAATTAATGTTCTTTTTTGCCAGAGAAGAATAATATTAATGAGGCTCAAACCCTAGCTAAAACAGTACAACAATTACAAATCCACAATGGATGGTCCAAAAAATACACTAATAAGCTACCAAAAAATCCCTTTCACCTACTACCTTTTCTGTGTAAATCCACAAAAAAATAATAGGTATTGAGAAGGCCAAACACTGTTTGAGAGAGGCACGGCAAAAAGACTACCACAAGGATAAAATAAGAAACCTAACTGAGGGTATCTAAACCCAGATTGAACTGAGAGATAAGCAAAACACACACCCAAGACTTGAAGCCCAACAATATATGACAAAAAGGATTTGATTTTGGGGTCTTCCTCCTGTGGCTAGAGCCACAAGGGGAGACCCCTCTATGAATTCTAAAAAAGGGTAGATAACTTTCGGCGTGTTATTGATTTATTTTGATCAAATTATAAAGTTGATATTTAGTATAGAAAAATAATGATATGAGTTTTTTTCTATAAACTGTTGATTATATCACCAATAATTACATTTATCATTTATTCTCTTTTCATTATAAAATAATATTAAAAAATAAAATTATAATTTTTTACGTAATTAAGAGTAAGTTATTTTCTGCGGTCATCCATTAAAAAATATTTTATTTACTAAATTCAGATATATACAGAAAGATTATCACATTATATTTATATTTACAATATTTTAGTTTTTTTAATTATATAAATGCACATATAAGAATAGAGAAGAGACAGACACACTTTAAAATCATGATAATTTATAGTGTTTAATTTAATGATACTAAAATCAATTCATCTTATTTAATATTATAAGGTTGTGAATTTGAATTTCTATTATAATTTAAAAAAAAAAGGGTAGTTCTGAGTGATTTATTGATGAACCAATAGTAGGATATGTTAGCAAACAAAACCTTTATCTAAGTGAAGTCCCACAGTTATAATTATTAAGTGATGACTTTAGTGATACGGCAACAAGGGACCTCAGATGGGGAAGATTCCACGAATGATGATTGATCAAAGATCATCATCCTACTACCCAGTACCATCACTATGTACACACCAATGGAAACAACCATAACCCTACATGGCTTCAGAAAAAAGTTCTCTCTCTTTCTCTCTCTCTCTCTCTGTGCATATATTATATGGGCTTAAGAAAAACTCCCACCCTGAAACTTTTAATTTGATAGGGTCACATGTTCAAGCAACAATCATAGCCCTATCTATCCTTATTTTGGAGTACTACGCTAATCCTTATTGTTTTCACGTTGAGTTCACAAGGAAAAAGAAAAGCAATAATCTCCTAAATCTCATGATGATATTTTCAAAACTAGCCATTTTGTTACTGTTATGGATGTGGTAGATAGTTAATTTAATATGTACATAAGAAAATTATATTTTTTCTCTAATTATACGTAACTAAAATTCCATTTGACATTGAAAAAAAAAATTGCATTTATGAAAATGCATGCACCATTTCAAATAATACTTAAAAAATAAATTTGAAATGTTGTTTTGAAAGTTTTATAATAAGTATATATATATAATTCATTTTAAAACTAAATTTTAAGGATCTCTAATTAATATTTTAAATAAAATACATTTCTTAATAGTTGTGTAAAAAAAAATGCCAAACGATAGTAAGTGTGCATTGGCTAGTGGTGTACATACCCGTGTTAACAGGACCAGATCGGACCGATTAAACCAAGCATCGATCATTAGTTCGGTTTAAAAGTTTTAAAATTAAATCCAGATAAAATGACATCGTTGAATCGGATTGATAGGATCATAAACCGGCAAAGATACCAATTTACTATCTGGTTCGATTTTAACAATATTGGTATATACAAAAATAATAAAATGTATGGTAGTAAACATTTGGAATTCATTCAAAAGTATGCACATTTATATATGGAAATAAATAAGCTTATATTAGTGCATAATGACATAATGTAAGTAAATAAAAATTCGGCAAGAAGGAGAATTATTTTAACAGTGCAAATTCATTGACCAAAAATGAATGCTAATAATTTCATATCAAATCATTGTTTTCGAATAAATTCAGAAAGTTTAAAGTTCATATACAAAAAATCCAATCTGAAACCTCTTATTATATTTTATTTATTAAGCTTCTAAAATTTTATTTTTCTATGAATTCTTGTGTTTTAATTTTGTTCACATTTATAACTTTTTTTTAATAAAAGAAAAAAAGTAAAACTGATGAGAAATTATATATAACACTAGTTTAAAAAATCAAAAATTTAATTATACTAATTTTTCATTATGAAAAGTACTGAAATTATATACATATATGAATAAAAAAAAACTGGAAGGCAGAAGCTTCCACTCCCCTGACAAAGGCTTTGACTTTCGAGCAACTAGAGTGTAATTAGCGGCTTGCCTTTCTACAATATGCAGAAAGAAGTAAGAGTCGACTTAGCTTATTCAACAATACTTTATTGATGGTTCAATATCGGTTAGTAGAAAGAGTGTAAACAGAATGAGTACAGAAGGAGATTTTCTCCTGTAAATTATAGATATATGGAGAGTTCATATAATATTCTTAGAGTATCCTCTGACCAATCTAGACATTTTCTAACCAAGATTCTAATTTCATGTCACGAGGGGTAGAGTTTGCTCTGTCTCACTACTCCTAAAGCATGGAATTTTTTTTTTTTTTTTTTTAAGTTTCTGCTATTTTGTTGGTTTTTGACGAACCCTTATTTGCAGAGTAGGAGGAAGACATCGCAAGCGGTTTTTTCTCATTTCTATATCTCTAAATTTTTTAAATTTAATATATTAAATATAATATTTTAATCATTTATATAATTATTATTACATAATTTCTCATTAATTTTATTTCTATTATGCAAAAAAAATCTTAATATTAAAAAAAGTTTTGAAATCTCAATGTAATAAAAAAAAATTATCAGAGGATGAAGAGTTTATAAATTAGAGAGTTACTCTATTGTATAGCTTAGGTTTAAATTCTAATTTATTAAAAAAGAAATCAAATTTTTGTTATTATTATTTTCAACAAAAAAATATTATGTAAAATTGATATAAAAAAAAGTAATAAAAAAATAATCAAGCGTGATATCCGCCAGTGAGAGAGTGAGAATGAAAATTTTAAAGTGAGGAATCAGGACATGCGTCTAATATAAACCCCAACACTTGCTTTTCTTTTCTTTTCTTTTCTTTTTTTTTTTTTTTTTTTTAACTTTTTAATTATAATTTTAGTTCCTTTTCTGATGATGTGGTCTAAAGTGTAAGGATTGCCAGTGCTTATTACTATTGTCAATGACAATCAATAAAGTTCTGGCCCCTTCAAAAAACCAACTTTTATATTTATATATATAATAATTATTTATTATTATACGTATTATATATAATAAAGAATATCAATGCAGCAGTCCTTTGATAAGTTGATAGCATTATTTTCATATTCTTTTTTATAGAGGGGATTTTTTTTTTTTTTTTTTTTTTTTTTTTACCGTGGATATTATATATAAATCATATAATTCATATAATTAAACACAAAGGATATTGGAGCCGGGATGGCCGTCGCTTCCTATATATTATTGAAAAATTCTAACAATTATATGACTATTCATCCTTCCCAAATTCTTTTTTTTTTTTTTAAATTATATCATCCCTTAAAAAATACAAGAGCAGAAAGTTACAAATTGACAAATCTTTCTTGCACAAGTAAATTTGAAATTTGAAATTTTTTTATTATTCAATTGATATTTGATTTTTATCTTTTTATTTTGATAAATAAAAATATATACATATTCATGTCTTCATTTAATAGAATTATCACTAAAATTGAGACGAACTTCTTATGGAAACCTCAAACGACCTACCTTAAAACTCAATAATAATATGCTTGAAAGCTATAATACCCAAGGGTTCCCTAACTAATTAGCTACTAGAGTTAACAATTGAGACACTATAATGTTCATGTATTATACTATTCAAGATCTTTCTAGTACAATAAGAACCATAAAAATATCATTAGAAGTGATTTTAATAAATAATATGACAATGAATGAAAAATGAAATCAATTTTGATAAACATCTTAATAGTAAAATGGAAGTAAAACCGAGTTTGACTCAATATAACTACGTTAATTATTTATTTGAAATGTGACTCTATAGTGCTAGTGAATGGGTATAATATTGTAATAACCCGATTTTTCATAATTTCTAAATTTACATTTTTATAAGAAAAAATGATTATTTTTCAATAAGTTAAGGAGTAAAAATATTTTAAGAAATAAAATAAAATGTAATTTAAGAAAATATTTTCATATAAATTTATTATTTTTTAATTTTGAGAGTATTGTGAAATGAAAACGTAATTTTATTGGGTTTGCAAAATAATAATAATAATAATAATAATAATAATGATAATAATATTTGAGAAGATTTTTTTTTTTGAGTTATATATATAGAAAGATATATATGTATATGTGTATAAGCAAGAAAAAAAAAAAAAAGAAGAAGAAGAAGGATATGGACAGTAGAATCGGCGAGAGAGAGAGAGGAAGGGAGACAGGAGAAGCCGAGAGAGAGAGGCAGGTGTTGACAGAGCTTCGGCCGATGGTGGACTGCACCACCACCGGCCAGCCTTTCTCGAGCTCTGGTGATCGAGATGGAAGCAACGATGACAGAAAAGGGTGGCAAACGACGGCGTAGGGCAAGATAAAGCTTCGCCAGTGCTGATGGTTTGAGTTGTGATTTTCGGCGATTTCAGCAGCGAATGAAAGCGATTTTGGTGTCTATGGAACAGCTTCATCATGAGCTTCAATTTGATATCTGGCTCGTCGGCCGAAGATGACCGAAGCAGGAGTTTAGAGATTAAGCCACCGGAATTTTTGAAGCATTTTTCGGCCAAAAGCCAGCGAGTGAGAGAAAGTGAAAGTTATATTCAGACTCCTCACATCATAAGCTAATCGATGACACCTTTGGATCGTGATTTGGTCATCATGGGGATTTTCCGGCGACCTCTGAAACTAACAATTTCGGACAGTAGCTCCGGCTCATTAAATCGAGCCCTACTATATAAATCTTGATTTCTAATTGTGTATAGATAGTGAATTATGATTTTATTTGTAAAAATTTAAGTAAATAGTTTATTGAAATTAAGTAGTTAAATGGGAAAATTGAATTGAGTTAATTGTTATTTATATGATTATTGAGTATTATTGGTGATTAAATTGAAAGATTTAAGTAAGACGTTGAGTTTAGAATTGATTTGATTGAATTGAATTAGTGGTTATTAGCTTGATAATGAGAAATAAAATTGGCGGATGGGATTGGTGTATTGAAGGTCCGGATTGAACCATTTGATCATGATATTGTGGATAAATTGAATTTATGGAATTATTGATGGAAATTGTTTAATTGACTTTACTTGAATAATATGAAGGTTGAAATATGAAATTGGAAGAAAGGGAACTATTTTTTTTAAGTGTGCTATTAGGAAACAACTAGAAAAATATTAAGTGCAGTAACAAGTATATGTATAGAATATCTTAACTTTAGAAGTGATTGATATATGATTGAAATGCAATGTGGAGAGTCTAATAACAAGGGCAAGGATATTGGGTAAAAGTGCAAAGAGCACTATTCGTATCAGAGTCAAACATACATTGAAGCAAATGAGTTAAAGGTGAGTACTTAATAATATAATATGCTTGTGTTATTTGCTTAAACCCTTATTGTTCAAACCGTGATTGCTAAAAGCGTTCCAATTCCTCGATAATTTGAATTGCTTATTGATATTGAATATTCTTGATTCATTGATAACTTGAGATTGTTTATTGAATGTTGAATTATTGACATGATGCTTCTTGATAAACATTGGATACCAAAATCATATTGCGACCATTGAATTCCTTCATATGAGCCTTACATGAACTTTCTATTGATAAGCAGAAATCCCCTTTTTGATTTGGGGTAATACATCAGGCTTTGTGCACTTGGTTATGCCTACGGGTAGGGTAAGAATACCTAACCTCTGTTAAGGAGAAACGCCTAACTGTAAAACCTTATCAATTTTACGTAATGTGATGTGGATGAGTGAGCAAGGTTTAAGTCACCACTCTTAAATTGATATGTGTGGGAAGCATTCCGCTCCCAAGAAAATGATATTTCTGCTACAGATATTGTTTCCCTTTTCAATGAACAATTGAACCATATGATGATATTGATTGAAAGCATTCCATTGATATAAAAGCCCTTCCTGAAATTAATCATTGAAATCACCTTATGTATTGTATTATTTTATACTCACTGAGTTTTGTCTCATATTGTAGTGGTTTAAACTTTTCAGGTACAGTCAATGAGTTAACAAGGTAAACTCCAAGCCCTATTCTCCGCTTGGAAGTTGCTTTGGTTAAGTCTGAGTATTGTCATTACCGAATATGAAGACTATTGTTAAAGCTCTATGGGTATTGAAGGGCTAACATTAATAAGTCATAAGGTGTATATGTAATATGAATGGCTTTACAATTATTATTGTAAGAATGTATAATATAGTGAACATTTAATTAATGATATGAGATTCAATTTTAAAAAGGTTATTCATATTGTGTTTGCAATTTAGATTATGGGTAACAAGGAAGTATGACTAGGTTACGATCTTAGGATATAGTTTAGTATGATGAATGTTAATTGATTACGAGTGAAATGGGTTCTACGGGTTTTCGGTGCCCTTATGGCCACCCATGCCCTAGGACCGTCATAGCTTAAAAACGTGGGTCGTGACAAATATAATACTTAAACATCTCCTAAATCATTAGAGATAATACTAGTGACATAAGAAATTGATTTTAATCAAAGCTACAATGGCAAAATAGAAGTCAAACTTAGTTTGACCTAATGATCCTATATAATCTACTTACTTGAACAATGCTACTAAAGGACTAGTAAATATGCATTATAAAGTGAATAAAATTTATCTAGTAATGTTTAGAGTATGTAGTTAAATTAGAAAGTAAAAATATGTATACCAAATTAAAAGTAAAGAAATGAAAAATCTATTAATTTACTAAGTAAGAAATGTGCATATAAAAATTTGTTAATGGGTTTTTGGACTATATGGCCCAAGCCCAATAGATGGCCAGCCCACAAGGCCCATAGATGAGTGAACATAAATTTTTTTTAAATTTAGAAATGATTAGCCAAGACAAAATTGATGTAGGAAAAGCTAGACACCAAATTTGACTTGAAAGCCATCATTTTTTACTAAGACAAATCATTTTCCAACTTGAATTTCACTTTTCCTACACCTAAGTCTATATTCATTTTTGCTTTTTCCACACCATATGATGAATATCATCAACTTGGGTAAGATTCTAGCCATCCAATTTGATTAAATCATAGTCATCCATTATAATTAAATCTTAGTTAAATCTTAGCCACTGAAATGGTGTGATTAAATCACCACATCCATTCTTTCATATATAAACGGAAAAGATGTTCGTTTCTCACCATTCTATGTAAACTCTCACTGAAAATACAACTCTCTCCAAAGGAAAAATCTCTCAACATAGCCATCACTTAGGAACACCAAATTATGGCTTTCCAATGTAAGAAATTATGCTCATCTCTTCCTTTATATGTTCTAAACATGACTTTAATGTAATAGTTACAAAAACTTTCCATTTCCTTCATCTATATGGTTCGGCAAAGTAAAAAAAGAAAAATTTGAAATTTTTGTCTTGTTTGTTAGTTAATGAAATATGAGATTTGGGCTTGAGAACTAAGGGTTCAATGAAAGCATAAAACTCATCTAAGTGCACTAGGAGGCGTGGTTCGGCCACTCTAATGAAATTATGAAGAAAGTATTCTAAATTCTATTTGAAGATATCTAAGGTTATTTTGGGTGGAAGAAAATGGTTTGGAAGTGTTAAAATGAATTATGGAAGCTTGGTTTAGGACTTGAGAATTTTGAAGACATAAACACTTAGCTAAAAGAGAGGCCTTATGTTCTAATACTTGCTTTTGATATTTAATTGATCATATGAGTTCTTTATTATGCCAATTTCATATTTCAATGATTAATTTGAAGATTTGATAATGAATTATAGGTTTTCCCCAAAATTACCTGAAGTTGAAAACATTGGGGTTTTATGAATTAAAGTGATTCAATCTCAATTAATTGATAGGAATTGATTGTTAAAGTATCAATTTGAAGAATCTATGATCAATTTAAGGTTTGATGGGAAATTGTTAGTTTCTCCAAATTCTAGAGTTCATGGACAAATTAGAAATTTTGAGAATTGAACTTGAATTCATGAAATTGGAGGGGTAATTAAGCTTAAAGATGGTGAAACATGATTTGCATAGTGTTAATTTCGAAATCCAATTGATAAAAATGATTTTCTCCAAATTTAATGAATTAGGTTCATTTATGGAATTGGAAGGTGAAAGTGAAATTAGTTCTATTGAACAATGAAAATTATTTAAATTGATTCTAGTTGAGTAATATGAAATTGAAATGTGAAATTAAGAGGAAAGAAATTATTTTTTCTTAAATGAATATATTTGGCTATTTGGAAAACAACTAAAAAAAAGCATTAAAATTAGTAACAAATATATGTATAGTGTGTCTTGACCTTAAAAGTAATAAGTTAGTACTATAATAAACAAAATAAAAGTGTTAATAAGTTAAGCTAAATTTAAATTAATGACATAACAAGGAAGTGATTAATATGTAATTGAAACGCAAATGTATAGAATCTAAAGACAAGGATAAGGACATTGTCCAAGAGTGCGAGGGGCATCACTAGCATCAAAGTTAAATGTAAGTAGAAGCATAGGACCCTAAGGTGAGTACTTAATAATATAATATGATATATGTCATATTCTATGAACCATTGTTGATTAAAACATCCTTATTTGAATACCCTAATTTCTTGTTGAATATGAATTGCCTATCAAATGTTCTGTTTGGATATGATATTTCTTCATGGCATTTAGCGATTATGAGCCCTTTCATATTGATTTCATAATGTGACATTTGATAAGAATTATTCTTGCATTGGCAATCCTCCATTGAATTCCCTATTATAAATTTTATATGAACATTTCTATTGATGCTTATTAATAAGCAGAAATACTCTTCTAATGTTGGATAATATATTGGACCTTATACACTTGGTATAAGTATGCGAGTAGGGCGAGAGTACCCAACCTCTATCAGGAGAGAACGCCTAACCGTAAGACTTTATTAGTCTTGCCAAATGTGATACATGTGAGTGAGTAAGACTTAGGCTGCTACTCTTTAATTTATATGTGTGGGAAGCATTCCGCTTCTAAAAAATTACTATTTCTGCTAAAAATATTATTTCTATCTGAAACGAGAAATTGATTTATGATGACAATTTTGATTAACATTGCTCCATTGTCACAATGAGCTCATCTTGATAATGATTCACATACTCACCCTATATTGTATTATTATGTACTCACTAAGCTTGATCTCATCCTTAGTTGTTTAAAATTTTCAGATCAGGTTAACGAGTCAATAAGGTAAATTCCAAGCCTTGTCCTTCTGCTTGAAAGTTGCTTTGCTAAATTTGAGTGTATGAAGTTAAGTTATAAGATTACGAAGAACATTATTTTAGAACTCCATGGTTACCGAAGGTTTAGCAGTAATGTATTATGGGATTGATATGTACTAAGAATCGTAATGTAATTATATTTACATTGGTGTAATTAGTAATAAACATAAGTAAAATGAGATGAATATGAAAATGATATTAATGAGTATTTGGGTGTATATAAAGTGACAAAATAGTAGTTGGCAATAAGACAATTGAGTTCTGATCTTAGGATAAGACATAATATGGTAAATGCTAATTCATGATAAGTTCATTGGAGTTCTATGGATTTAGGTGACCTTATGTCTCCTTAAACTCTAGAACCGTCACGGCTTAATAAGTAGGTCATGACATAAGCGACTCCTAAGAAAGCCAAATTAGATTTGAAACTAGAAATCTTAACACAAAACCAACTTGTGGTTAGGCACATTGATATAATTTGATTTGAATGCCATAAAAATATGAACCTTTGATAAGTTTGAAGGCCACAAAAGAGAAAATCTTTTTATAAGTTTAAGAGATTCAAACAAAAATTAAACTTTAGAGAAAACTAAAAGAAATTTTATTAATAAAATAACTCTAACTATTTAATTACAAAAAAAGCTTGAGTTTATATAAGTACTCAATATTGGGCATTCTTCCTAATTAAGAATCCTTCCTAGATAACAAAAAGAAATAGAACTAGACTAAAAATTCTTCCTAATCAGGGAATTGAATAAGAATCCTTCTTAAATAAGAAAATAAACTTCTAAAATAGAAAAATAAGCTAAAATTCGTATTAGCCTTAGACTAATATAAAATAGGCCTAAAACTAACTAAAATATGAAAATAAATTAGAGGAAATTACACCAATTGTGACTTTTTAACTTTTTTTTCAAAAATACACTCTTGTTTTTAATGCTATACGAAAATGCTCATATATCTTTTTTTTAGGTTTTCAAAAATACCCCTTGTATATATATATATATATATATATACACACACATTTGGTATACATTTTGATGCCATATTTTTCTATAAAAACAATATGTTTTTAGTATACATCTGAGATACAAAAAATATATATCTGAAATACTAAAAATATATATCCGATATACCAAAATTTTGGAAAACTTTTTTCGTTGCCGTTGATCGGTGTTGACAGACATAAATGGTATCCGATGGGTTGGGTTTTGATACTAGAGAATGCTCTCAGTTTTAGAAGTTTGAAAATGTTCTCAAAACGTTCTAATTCCCTCTAATTTGGCCGGATCAATGCCAAAAAAGTTTATAATACCGATTTTCCATCGAACTTTGTTTTTCTTCCATCGACAATGAAATTAGACATTCTTGATCTTAAAATGAAGCTTGAGTTTCAAGAAATTGATTGCAACTAATGTCACTTTTATTGGTCGACAGAATTGGCTGGAAAAATGAAGAGAAGTTTCGGCCAAAACTTTCATCCTTCAAACATCAGCATACAACTACCAAATGCTAAAAATAGCACCACTAATAGATTCCTTGGATCCAAAAACTTTAAGAAGAAGTATTTATTCCATTTAATAATCATCGAAATAGGTCACCGGAATTTTCTCTCTTATGTTAATATTAATGAAAAATGGAAATTTTAAAAAATGCATTAGAGAAATGGTAGTGCATATGCGAGAATATATATATTTTTTTAGGGTAGTTATGTAGAAAGCCAATAAATTGTTACAAATAGGTCATAGACTTAAAATATAACATAAAGAGTCCAATAACATAGAAACCAACTTAATTAACTTACATTTGGACTTAATAAAAATGAAATAAAAATAAACAGACTTCTTGGATCGCATCAATTGTTAGAGAAAACTTAACATTGAGTTTTAGAGTGATGAAGTAGAATAATCAACAACACACGAAGTTGGCATCTTCCTTCCTTAATGATTTTATTTAGTATTTGAAGTACTTGAAAGATTTGAAGTTTTGTTAGAGAAACATCAAGAAAATCATTAGACAATACAAAATTCATATTAGAAGTGGGAAACAAATCAAAACATCTTTATTGTCATTTCAAATAAAATCAATCTCCTTTGCTTCTTCAATTTCTTGTATTTCTTCTTGAATTGCAGCTTTTCCTTCCTCTATGATTCTTGATGAGTATTGAGCGTTGGAATTTCTTCATGAATAACAACTTTAACAACATCCATCGGAAGAATAGGATCTTCATCAGTAATTTCTACATCATGGTTGATTTCTTCAATATTTGTATCCATCCAATCATATTTACAAGTGACTTAGACAGGACAACAAATTATTTTCTCAACCTCATGATCTTTATTCTTTATCTCCTCCATTAGTGGCTTAGATGCAATTTTTCTTTTACGTTCAGCCTTAGTTTTCATTAAAATCTCCTCATATGATGACTATGCCCTCTTTTTTTCATTTTCATCATCTCTTCTAAAGACTCTTCTTTATTGTCTTGAGTTGTGGGTATTATCATTTTCACCTCTCGTAACCGAAACTTTAAGCCTATCCATCCTATTTGTCAAGTCAATAAAGCTTTTATTTATGGCTTGTAAGGTCTCCTGTAAGGCTAGGAACTGATCAATCTCTCCTTATGAATTCCCTTGTGATCCACTCATATTGAATATGAAAACAAAAGTTAGTAAAGCAAAAATTCCCCCACCTCACTCCCTCACATATTTCACTCAAGTAAATTTGTCTCTCAAGTTCACTTGTACTTGTTTTCACTCAAGTTGTATAGCTTTTTTTTTTTTTTTTTCAACACAAAAAATTATAGATTACAAAAAATTAAAGAAACAAGGAACAATTGTGAATTGAAGAGAAGCAAAGAAGAACAAGACTCAAAACAAAACAATTTGAAGAGAACACAACTACAATAAGACTTTTTTTTTTTTAATGTTGTAAACAACTTATTTTTGACCAAACAAAAAGAAATAAGGAAATTGGAATTAAATAGACATCATTGAAAGCAAGTTTTGAACAAAACAAGCACAAGAAACTAAAGTCAAAAATCTTTTTTTTATTTCAAATTAAAAAAAAAAAAAAGTTATGACCTAATTTGACAAGATAACCCAAAACCGGAACAAGTGGAAAGAAACGATATCAAATGGAAAGATGCGAAAATAAGAAAATGAAACAAAAGATAAAGAAACTGAGAAAAAATAACAAATAGGATGCGCAAGCTTTGATATCAAACTGATACGAATCTCAAGCAAACTATCTTGAGACCCAATAATAATATGCTTGGAAAGCGACTCTAAGAAAAGCTAAATCAAATTTAAAACTAAAAACTTTTACACAAAACCAACTTGTGATTAGGTATCTTGGTATAATTTGACTTGAAAGCCATAAAGGTATGGACTTTTAATAAGTGTGAATGCCACAAAAAAGAAAATCTTTTGATAAGTTCAAGAGATTTAAATAAGAATTAAACTTGAGAGAAAATTCAAAGGAATTTTATTAATCAAATAACTTTAGCTTTCTAGTTACAAAGAAAACTTGAGTTTATATAGGTACTCAAGATTAGGAATTCTTCCTAATCAAGAATCCTTATTAGATAAGAAAAAGAAATAGAACTAGACTAAAAATTCTTCCTAATCAATGATCCTTCTCAAATAAGAAAATAAACTTCTAAAATAGAAAAATAAGCTAAAATTCATATTGTGTTTTAGGCTAACACAAAAGAGGTCTAAAACTAACTAAAATATGAAAATAAATTATTATAAATAGGTCTTAAACTTAATATATAATATAGACATCCCAATAACATAGAAATCAACTTAATTAATTTAGATTTGGGCTTAATAAAAATAAATAGACTTCTTGCATCATATCAGCTTCAATATATATATATATATATATATATATATATATATATATATATATATATATAGGGATAAAAAATAAAACTTTTAAATAATTTAGAATTTTAATTTTTAAAATAAATAAAATTAATATATTTTAAGATGCATATTCTTTTTAAAATTTAAAAAATTCATATTATGATATCAAAAAATATAAGAATACATTGATGGTAACAATATGCACAAAACTTAACAAATAATAAAAATTTTTATGTAAAAAAAAAGGTAAAGTACTATTTAGTCCTTGAAATTTACCTAAAATAATGATTTCATCCCTGCAGTTTGAAAAAGTCACACTTTAGTCCCTTAGGTTTTGTTCCGTCAAATAAAATAGTCATTTTATCCAAATTTCTTTAAAATTCTGTTAAAAAATTAGAAAAAAATTAAAAAAAAATCTAATGATATCTAATACCTAAAATACCCTCAACAACAAATACACTATCCTTTGATTTTCATTTTTTTTTCTTTTTCAATTGATTTTTTTCCAATGAGCCAATTTACTTTTGCTTTCATTTTCATTTTTTTTCTTTTTTTTCTTTTTTTTTTTTATGCTTTTTCAATTGATTTTTTTTAGCTATTATATTCTTTATTTCCTTCAATTTTTTTCCTTTTTGCAATTTTGCCCTTTTTTTTTTTGTTCAATTTTTCTTCTTTTTCTCCATTAAAAGAACCAAATGAAGAGTATAACGCAAAATGGTGAGAATTTTTTATTATTTTTTGAGTTGAGTTGGAGAGAGAGAGAGAGAGAGAGAGAGAGAGAGAGAGAAATTGAGAGAGAGGGAGGGGGTATGGATACGAGGATGGTTGAAATAGAAAATTTGATTGTAAATTAGGGATATTTTTGACTTTTTAATTAATTTTAACTGAAAAAGTAACAGAATAGTTACTTAGTGTAACGGAATAAAATTTCAAAGATTAAAAAATGATTTTTTCAAACTGTATAGATGAAATTATTATTTTAGATAAATCTCAGAAACTAAATAGTATTTTATCCAAAAAAATTAATGCTTAAACAATTATAATTTAATTCTGATATTATTGATCTAGTTAAAAAAATACAAGCTATCAATATACTTTTTTTTTTTTGGTAATTATTTTATATAATTGCATTTTTGCCTTCCAAGATAAGAGACTAGATTCCGACATAATATTAATTAAAACAGAGAAAATTTTAATTATTAAATATTATAAATATAACTTAAATTATTCAACTTGATCAGAAACTGAATTATTGAGTGAGATTTGATACCAAGAAGCATTGAATAACTTATTGTAGCTTTGCTTGCTGCGTTATCTGCTTGATGCTCGCTAATTAATTATTAAAGTTTGATTCTCGCTTTCTACTATGCACCATGGACCATCCATCAGCAGACGAGTCGGCTGCCGTTTCATGCAAATATTTTACTTACTAATTAATAATAATTAAATTAAATATAGGCACCTCCCTCAATAAATAAATAAATAAACCTAATCAAGCAAGTTTCATATTTTTTTTTTAATTGATAATTGTGTTTGTTGATGTTTGCTCTTATATGTATATAGTATTTGTTTATTTTAAAATAAAGATGCACTTGCAAATATAATATAATAATAATGTATTTCTTGATTCAACAATTGACTTGATATTTGAGTCTCAATGCTCAAAATGATGTAATTTTAATGCCATTAAATAAAAATTATCATTTGATACATCCTATTAATTTTAAAACTAAAGATTATGCATATCTACAATAATAAATTGATAGTGTTATTAAATATCGAAATATATTAACAGCACGTGAATAGTATTATCAAATATTTATAATAGTAGCTAATTAGATGTGATCTAATTGGTTCTCATTTTTTTTTTTTTTAAATATGGGAAGTGAAAGGTATCAGATTTAAATTTTCTTAATAACAAATTATTATCATCAATTTAATGAGAAATATTAAAGAGAAAGGTTACTACTTAGTGTGTTTCTGTTGGATATTTTTCCTCTCTAATATTAAAAAAAATTTACAGAATTTTATATGTCAAGTGATAATATGCTGCTAATTTTCATTGGCAGTAAATTTTTTTTTATTTTTAATAACATAATTTACATATTATTAAAAAGAATTATTTCTAATAGTGGTAGTTTATAAAGTTTATTATTTTAGGCCAAAAACTCCCGTCAACTTCCTCGAAAAAAACTCTCATATAAAGAAAGAAAAATAATAAAAATAATATATATATATATATATATATATATATATATATATATATATATATATATATATATGTAGTAATGAAATATTTTTAATCAACTCATTATATAATTGGGAAAATTGATATAATCATTAGCATATATGTTTATATATATATAATTTGAAAGTGTATATGTAGGGAAACTTTTTTTTTGTTTTTTTGGGCAGAAAGTGTATAGGGATTGCATGCTACAAAGATGTGTGCCCTGTGTACATAATGACCAATTGGTAGTATTGTGTTCTTTAGAAGTAATCATTTGTGTCTGCTAAAAAAACGATTAAGAATGACTTTACCTCATTTATACTTCTATTACTCAAACAAAAGATTGTGTCTGGGCCATGGGTATCAAGGGAAACTAATTGAGCAAAAGCAATATACCTTAATTAATAATCATATTCAATTTAGTCAAAAAGGACGAGATAGAGCCATTTATTAATTGAGAAATTAAGCAGAGCACTGTGCAATTAATTAAAACTCAGCATTTTTTTCTTTTCTTTCTTTTTTTTTTTATTAGCGGATTTTGGAAAATGGTTGAATTCATGGAGGAAGGGAGAATATGCAAAATTTAAAAAAAAAAAAAATTGTGTCCAATAATAAACGACTTAGAAATATTCTCAATGATTGAGAATTTGAAAATAATAATATGTAAAAGTAAAAAAGATAAAATATATATACTTGAAATAATTTAAATACCAATTTGAAATTGATTTGTACAAACAAGTAACTACTCCAAAAAATAGCTGAGAATTTTTTGAGTTTGATTAAACTTTGCTACAGTGCCAATGACATAAAACATTTTTGGGTTTCATTTGAAACTCCAATTGTATTTATACCCTAAGTTTTATCCCCAATGTAAATATAATTGAATCCTTCATAAACTTCAAGATTATATTTAATAGACTGTAATAAAATATAATATAATATTCAAGATTTACTAAATTATATTATAGATACTAGTTGAGATGAATGCTTTATTGAAGCCCTTACCCGAACTCCTCTTATTTTACGCCATCTTGTTAATAGCGAATAAAGTAGAGTCAGAGTGATGGGGTTATAATCCGTACATTCTATTTTTAGTATAATATTTATATTAATAATATACTTTTTTTATCCGTGAATTATAATTTATATTTATTTTGAAAGGATTAAAAATTTATATTTATTTTATTATTTTATTTTTATTATAACCATAAATTGCATTAATTATTTTATAATAATGTGAGTGATTATAATTATGTTAAATGGCATATTTAAAAATATAATAATAAATTTAATTTTAAAAAAAAGTGAATTATTAATTTTAGATATCTCAAAAAAAATATGGATTATAATTTATGAACAGAAAAAATATTTAATTATATTACATAACATTATATTATGACTTATAAAACATATTTAAATATATGTCATGTGATATAAATGGGTATAAAATTCCTTACCAAGTTATGAAATTCAATAATAATGAAAAAAATTAAATAATACTTTAGAGTTGATTTTTTCTTTTTAACATGGAAAAAGGCTTAAACCTGAGTCTATTGTGCAGATTTTACATATATTATTATTAAGTTATACCTTAATATACACTTTAAAATTGATTTGACTAGCTAATATATTAAAATCAGGTTAATTTTAAATGATTATCCAACTAAATAAACTCCTAAAATAAATGAGAGTTTGACTTTTATTGGAGCTACCTTAAATTATCTCTAAATGTTCAGTAATATACCCAATATTTTCTGCTACTGAGTATGAGATAATCATCCATTTTCTAATTTTATAACAAATATTGTACACAAAGAATGTATGAATTTTCACTACAGAATAGATGTAGTTGAACAGTCAAATAAAATTTTTATGGATATGTAGTAAATGTGTCCATAAGTCGAATTTAAATTTCAAAAATGTCAAAATTTCCAAAAGCCTAATCCGTCTCACTTGCATTTCTTTTACAAGTTGAAATTTGAAATCCAGACTCATAAACAGTCTAATTTAAAGCATGCAAGACATTTTTTATGCAGAATCTATCTAGATACATGACATATGCATACCAATTTACCTTTCATTCATTATTATTACCAATAGTTAATGGGATTGGTGGGATAAGATTTTTCTCTTTAAAGAATTAATTTTTCTCCAACTGGTGAAAGCTTAAGCTGGCAATCCAGATCATTGCTGGTTTGCAGATGGATAAGATCACTCTGCACTAAAAAAGATTGATCATACCACTCGCGACCTAATTAATATAAATATATAACGAACAAGTGGAGATTATAATAAATTAATTTTAAAATACCATGATTGAAATAATACCCTGTGCAACGATTGATATTTTAAACTATGACAAAGGCTAATTAGGATTGAACAGAAGAATGATCACCGCATATAACTAGTGCAAGATTTTTTTTTTTTTTTTTTTTAAGCGTAAGATGATCATATCAGGAGGCTAAATTGCAAACATTATCTCTAAACTTATACCCATATTTTATTATTATTCCTAAATTTTGATTTGTAATGAAATAATGCATCAATTTTAATTTCGTTTCATGGTTGTCCCTAAGTTATTTTTCCAACTTATAACTTGCCGGAAATCCTATGTGGCAACCATTTCACACATTATTTTTGAATTTTTAATATGTATAAAATTTGATTGAAGAAGAAGGGAAAGGTGAAAAAATATTTAATATGTATCAAAATTTGATTGTGATGTGTCATTGGAAATGGTGAAAAAATTTCAAAATGTGCGAAATGGTAGCCACGTAATATAATAAGCCGAAAAAGTGACTTAGGAACAACTGCGAAACGAAATCAAAGTCGGTATATTTTTTCATTGTAAATCGAAATTTAGGGACAATTATGAAATACAATATAAGTTCAATTACAACGGATGCAATTTAGCCTCATATATGGTCACTTGAATTATTGGCCCATGATCATACCAGACTCATGATATTCGACCATAATAGAAGTAGGCCTAAAATTATGCAATCCTAGTAGAGCCAAACGTACCTCAACCACAAGGGGTTATAACATACTAGATCATAGGGATATTCCATGATCCCTGATCCCTATAATCCTATCAAATTGGATTCTCTCCAAGTATGAGATCCACTCTACCAACTAAAGAAATATAAATACAACTCCAATTATGAATCAATAAGACAATTTATCCCTAATATAATAACTTCTAATAGTTCATCATTTTCATTTAAGATTAGTTCAATATACTAACTTGACCATTAAAGACTCTTCGTCGGAACAAGTTCTGATTGGTCCAACCATTCTTTATATTGCAAGTGCACCATTGAACGCTCTTTTGAAAGCATTGGTATCATTTTGTGCAGTGAACGTGGAGCTTTCATCTTTATTTTTTACTAGATTCTTCTAAGATCTCAATGGAGCACAAAAATAATCCTTATTATGATCGAACTTTAGAGCAGTATAACCATCTCTTTCTCACAACCCCTAAATGCTAGAAACCAACTTAACTTGGTGGGGCCAATTGCATATCCTCAAGCATCTTGGGCTAATGTTGTGATTGACTTAGTAAATATTATTAATGAAATTCACCATACTTGTATGCCAAGGCGAAACCTAAGACCCTCTAAACTAACTAAACTAAGAGATCCACTTGATAGTAAGATGGATGAAGCATAATCTCTAGATAAAAGTCTTCCTTTGGTACAACTAGAGGTTTGCATGTTGAGAGGAAAGTAGACCATTAGATATAGTGGTAGTAGTTCTAATTCAACAATATAGCAAAATTTCTAGACAAAAGTATTCCTCTAGTACGGTCAGAAGTTCGTATGCTGAGAAGGAAGTGAACCACCAACGATAGTGGCAATAGTTCTAGTTCAACCATATGGCTTGAAATAGTTCTAGGTTTACCATATCAGCAAAGTCCTAAAGGGAATAGAATATTGAAATCCTTTAGTAGGAAGAGTGGCTTTGACAATATTGATTGTACCCAAAGACCAAGACAATTCTTCCATAGTTACACCATTAAAGTCAAAACCAACGATCCCTTTAAGAAAGGTTTGACATCATCTAGAAAATATTATGACGGCTAGTGGAGTGGTTGATACGGCTTAGCGAAATTGATGTCTAATGTGAACTACTAACAATATTAAAAGCACAAGCTAACTTCATAACAAAGATGGTTGAACCAACTTCTATAACAATATGGATTTTCTATTTGGTGCAGTTGGCTTTAATGGTGCAAGAATAGCAACAATCCTAATTAGATCTAGAATGTGAAAACTTGAGAAAGTTCCACAAGTAGCTCCTTAATGATGCTAGTAAGTCTTAATAAGTCTATATCTTTAAATTTTCTTATTATTATATGTTCTAAATAAAACAAAAACTTTAGCTCAGATGCTTGATTTTATAACATATCTCATCTTTTATTACAAAAATTAATAAAGGACCTCATTATATGGCATAATAGCCCCATGATCAATATTTCTCCCTTTAATACTTAGAGTTATAATCTACATAACTTACAAAAGTATACAGACAAAAATAAGGCAGACTTAGCTCAACTATGGAAAGAGTAAAGATGGTCCTACTAAATTAAAAAAAAAAAAAATCTAAGTAAGAAATATGAGACTTATAATGGTCTTACTAAAAGAAAACAAATCCAAGTAACCGATATGAGGTCTATAATGACCCAACCAAAAATAAAAGAGATATGAGACTTGCAATAGCCCTACCAAAAATAGGATCCACAGAAGAGATCTAAAACTTATAATGATCTTACTAAAAATAAGATCCAAAGAAGATATTTGAAACCAATAATGATATGAGGCTTATAATAATCCTGTCAAAAATAAAATCCAAAAAAGAGATTTGAGACTTATAATAGTCCAACCAAAAAGAAAGATCTAAACAAGAATCTAAAGCCCATGATGGTTCAACCAAAATGAAAGATCCATAAAAGGATCTAAGGCTTGTAATGGCTCTACCAAAAAGTGAAGGTCTAAAAAAGGATATAAAGCCTATGATGGTATAGCAAAAAATTAAAAGTCCAAAAAATGATCTAAGGCTATAATGGCTCAACCAAAATGAAAGATTCAGAAAATGATCTAAAGCCAATAACTGAGCCAATAAAAAAGAAAAATCCAAATAAGGATTTAAGAGTTATAATGACTTAACCAAAAGAAAGATCCAAAAAAGGATCTAAGGCTAATAAATAGCTCAACCAAAAGTAAAGATCCATAAAAGGATCTAAGGCCAATAAATGGCTCAACCAAAAGATCCAAAAAGAAATTTAAGGCTTATAATGGTCCTACCAAAAATAAGATCCAAAGAAGGGATCTGAATTACTCAATTAAGTAGAGAACCTATAGCTTACGATAGCTCTACCAAAAGAAAATATATCTAAGTAAGATATTTAAGATGTATAATGACCCTACCAAAAATAAGATCCAAAGAATGGACTTGAGTGGTTCATCCAAGTAGAAAACCAATAGCTTTTGATAGCTTCATCAAAAGAGAACATATCAAGAATAACAGTTCTACTAAAAACAAACCCATATAAAAGAATATGTAATGTTCTAAAATTTTAATTAAATTTTACATTGTTTTTAAGTGATTTTTATGAATTTTTAAAATTTTTTTATCTTATATATATATATATATATATATATATATATATATATATATATATATATATATATATATATATATATATATATATATATATAAAGAAGAGGGAGCTTCTGTCACCGTTCAAGCTGCAGTCCGACTGTTAGACCTGTCCATGCACCAGACCAGTGGATAGCCTAGCCACCAATGAGTCCATTAGTAAAAGCTTGCTACTAGAATACACTAGATGTCGCCACATGTATTATCCAATTGAGTTACCAACAAGAAACTTTTTGAGCTCATTTTGGCCATTTTCGACCTTCTCTTCTGATGAGGTTTATACCATTGAAATCTTCTCCTCTGAAACTTCCATTTGGTACCTCATTTGCTCGATTTGGTCTAACTTATATTTTGGCCAAAATCCAATAAAAATTAAGGCTACCAACATTATTTTCCAATGATCTCTAATGAGTGGGGGAGGTGACCAAACTTTCTAAGATCCTCACTTTGAGACGAGTTTGTTGATACTTATTTTACCACCAATCACTGTTATCAACTATTTTCAGGTGGCCTTTTGGTGAGTGTCACTCGACGATCTAGAATTAGTTTCAAATGTTTAATATGACATTTAGAATGGAAAATTTTATATGATTAAATTATTGATGTGTTTAGATGATTAATTAATTTATAAGTCATACTGTAAAGAAAAGATATTATTTCTAATAATTAAATGTGGATTATGAATTATGTATTATAAGAATGATGGATTGCTATTGTGTGTTGAATTTTGAGAGCCTAGAGATGGCATCTAAGATCTATTTGAGTTGAGTCTATTATCTATGTTTTAGGGGATTAGTTCTATTATAGGGGAAATTCTATCAAATTTTGGTATATTTATCCGCCATCTTAGGATGTGTCAATTTTTTGATATTTTTTACAAAGTTTTGTTCTCCAGTTTAGGCGGACATCCTGGCAAATAAACATCTATAGGAATTAGTTTATCGACTCCCCGAACAATATTATAAGAATCCTTATAATTATTATTTTAATAGTTCTTCGATACTTTATTTTCTATATCATCCAAGACCATCTTTTGCAGCTTCAGGTCTTGGCCAATGATTGAGTTTGGGTTTTCGCATCAGAGTTATGAGTGATACTTCTTAATATATTTTCCTATTTTCCATGCATCTACATCTACTATATGTATATATTTATATAATTATGCCTTATGAACATGAATTAATCATAATGGCATATATATATGATTATTATATTATATTGATGTTACTTATTACTTGTGGATACTAGATAGGATTGGGATGACATAGAACTATTTAGGATGGTGATTATGAGGATAATTATGATTATGATTGATGAGCTATGACTGGTGTTTGATGGCTTGTGGGCTTGCTCATCACCCAGCATTATTGCCAGTCTGATCGACTTTGTATAGCTTAGACCATTGATGGTTGAGACCCTATATATTAGATCTTAAGACAATATTTGGATTTAAAGAATTAGATAGGAGATTGGTTCCCCAAATTGAGATTTAGTGGGATTGATTTCCCAAATTGAGATTTAGTATGGTTCTTATGGACTGATTCTCATCCTTATATGACTATGTGATTATTTGATTGTATGACATGATGCATGAGCATTACTTATAGGCTGATTATAAAATAGTAGGTTTATATTTTGGTTAATATTATTCATGGAGTTGAGGCGCTCACCCCTATCTCCTTATTTTTTTGGTTATAAGTTAAGCCCTAGTAGTGGTTAATTTTTATTGATTTTCCCTGAATTCTTTTTCAGTAATGGCTAATTTATGTTATGTATTCATATATGTATTTTATTATATATCATGCTGTAAATTATATTCTAGAATTTCATAATTATAGTAGAGTATGAATTTGTATATGTAAGTACTTATTCTTTTGTCAATTTTTTATGTATTATGGTATGATGAGATTCTCCACTAAATAGGAACTTAATATTGGTGATGATATTATTGAAATGTTAGCCCTGAATGGTTTTATTGTGATGTTATATACAAGTTTTGTTTAGCAGGTGGGTCCATAGCCCTTGAGATGAGATAATTTTAGTCACATTCTTATAGTTTTTCTATTAATTAAATAGGTCGGGTTGATTATGGGTTCTGGTGGCCTTAAGCCTTCCTGTGTCCTAGTGCCGATCATGTATCCCTGAAGTTAGATTGTGATAGAATCTATGACCAAATAGTGCTCTATCCAAGAGTAGCTCAGAATCGTCAAAGGATCAAATATGGTCATACTGGTAAAGATCCAAATGAAAGATCTCAAACTAAAATGGTTCTACTAAATAAAAAGATTCAAACAAAGGATCTAAGACTGAGATGGTCATACCAAGTAAAAGATCCAAATAAAGAATCTATGACTAAGATGGTCCTACCAAATGAAGACCAAAATATCTATGTAAAGACATATATAGTTCTATCAATATTTCAAGGAAAGATCCATAACTAGAAGAAATAAAGGAACTCTAATCCAAAATGAAGATAACTAGATCTATCTAAATGAATCTATTACTAAAATGGAGAAGCATAGAGAATCAAATAAATGATTTGAATCAAGCAAAATACTTCAACCATTTCAGCAATATATTTACCTCAAATAATTGTTCAAAAGGTGATCCATATGATGAATCTAGGCAAACATGTATAAAACAGTTTTATAGAATTAACTATTAATAGTCGAGTTTGTTAGGGGGACAATTGTTATTAGAATTTGTATAAACTGAATATAAGATGTGGTAGAACCAACACCTTCACTTAAAATCTGTAGCAAAATAATAAAAAGAGAATAAGAGGAAGCAAAAAATAAAATTATAAAGAGAGAAGTTGTGTTTGGTGAAAACACAAAAGAGGAATTTATTATGATAGGACAGTTAGGCAAAACAGAGCCATATGTATGGTAGTATAGATGAGATCAAAAATAGTATGGTGAAAATTTTTCCTAAACAACCCGATCACCCAAAGATCTTTAATTTTCTAAAGTAAAAAACCAAGGAGTTTCACCTAGCATGACTATAAATGGTTTAGATTTGTGGAGGGACATTTGACACCAGACCATTTAAATTATTGGCCCATCACCAAACTAGGCCTGCGATATCTAGACCATTATATAAATAGACCCAAAACTGTACAATCTTGGTAAAGTAAGACATGTCTCAACCACAAGCAATTGTAACATGGGGGTATCCCTATATCTATAATCCCACTAAATCTGGGATCTACTGTACCAACTAAGGAAATATAAATACAAATGAATATAGATACAACTTCAATTGTGAATCAATAAGATAATTTAATCTAATATTTCTAATTGGTCATCATCTTTATTTAAGATCCATTTTATATATTAATTTAACAATCAGATATTTCCGCTAGAAAAAGCTCTAGTCGGTCTAATTATTCTCTATTTTGCGGGTGCAAAATTGAAAGCTCTTTTGGAAGCTCTAGTATCAAATCGTATTACGGACCAACCATAATAAGTTTTTATTTGGTTTGGAAGGTATTTAAGTTTTTATTTGGTTTGGAAGGTGTCTTAAATTACCGAAATAAGTTCACTTTTCTCATCGGGTTAAAGGGCAGACTATTCATGCCAACAATAGGGAATCCATAAATGAGAAAAAATCATTTGTGGTCGACCCCAAGATTTATTCCTTAGATTTGGAGTTATGGTTATGTCAAATTCTGCTAATTAGATGTTGAAAATTCAATTGTTTCTTCAGGGTTTCTGTTACAAGAAAAATCAATAAAGCAAAGGCTATAGTTTTAACTTGAGCTTAAAAAGTAACGGAAGATTCAAATAATGGTTGATGAAACGGTCTGCTGCTACGCATATCTTTATGCTTTTGCTTTTCTTTTCTTTTTTAAAAGCAAAAGATGTTTACAAAAAAAAAAAAATGCTGAGAAGCAGAGCCAACGAGAAAATAAAGAGAGGGAACCTATCTTGGATGCTTTTGGATGTTCAACAACTTTGCCTTTAAAGATTCATTAGACCCTTTTTCTCTTTCTCATTCACTCTCTTTTCTCTTCTGTACAAGCTATGAAAATGGTCAATCGATTTTCTTGATTCTTGATTCTTGATAAAAAGAATTGGAACTTGTCTTGATATTCTTGATTCTTGATAAAAAGGATTACTGGGTTCCAATATTGAGTTCAATCCATCAACCATGGCTTCTACTACGTTGGATGTTAAGTTTGTTTTGCTCTGTTCTGTTCTTATTGTGATTCTAAGCTCTTCTAATTCACTTTCTTCTCATAATTTGTATCTCAAGAGACAAGCTTCTATCTTGGTCTCTGTTAAACAATCTTTTGAATCCTACGATCCTTTAATCAATACCTGGAACATGTCAAACTACTTGCTTCTCTGTTCCTGGGCTGGAATTCAATGCGAAGCCATGAATAGATCAGTAGTTTCTTTAGATATTTCCAATTTCAACATCTCTGGCTCTCTCTCTCCTGTCATAACAGAGCTTCGAACCCTGATCAATCTTTCTCTCCCTGGAAACAGCTTCTCCGGTGAGTTCCCCCGCGAAATTCACAATCTTTCGAGGCTTCAACTTCTCAACATTTCTGATAACCAGTTTAGTGGAGAGCTGAACTGGAACTTCTCTGAATTGAAAGAACTTCAAGTTCTTGATGTTTACGACAACAATTTCAATGGTTCACTTCCACTACATGTCATTCAACTCACCAAACTAAAGCATTTGGATTTTGGCGGGAATTACTTTACTGGAACAATACCTGCAAGCTATGGGACTATGCAGCAGCTGAATTTTCTTTCTGTAAAAGGGAATGATTTGCGCGGCTTTATACCTGGTGAGCTTGGCAATCTTACTAATCTGGAGCAGCTTTATTTGGGATATTACAATGAATTCGAAGGCGGAATCCCACCTGAGTTGGGAAATTTAATCAATCTTTTTCATTTAGACCTTGCAAATTGTAGCTTGGAAGGTGCAATTCCTCCAGAGTTGGGCAATCTTAATAAGTTAGATACTCTGTTCCTGCAAACAAATGAGCTTATAGGTGCAATCCCTGCAGAGTTTGGCAATCTTAGCAGCATCAAATCTCTTGATCTTTCAAATAATCTTCTAACAGGTGATATCCCAGTTGAGTTTTCTAATCTTCAGGAACTCACTCTGCTCAATCTTTTCCTGAACAAGCTACATGGAGAAATCCCTCATTTCGTCACGGAGTTACCAAAGCTGGAAGTACTGAAGCTGTGGAGAAATAATTTCACAGGTTCAATTCCTGAAAAGCTTGGAGAAAATGGAAGATTACTTGAACTTGATTTGTCGAGCAATAAGCTGACTGGACTAGTCCCTAGATCACTCTGCTTAGGAAGGAAACTGAAGATTCTAATTTTGCGCATCAACTTTCTTTTTGGACCTCTGCCTGAGGATCTCGGCCATTGCGATACTCTAACAAGAGTTAGATTGGGGCAGAATTACCTTACAGGCTCAATCCCAAGTGGGTTTCTTTACTTGCCAGAGCTTTCACTTATGGAGTTACAGAACAATTATCTAAGTGGGCGAATTTCGCAGCAAACCAGTAAGCTTTCTTCAAAACTTGAGCAGCTGAATCTTTCAGATAATCGCTTATCTGGGTCACTTCCTGCTTCTATAGGAAATTTCTCTAGCTTGCAGATTCTTCTATTGAGTGGAAACCAATTCTCAGGTGAAATTCCACCTGAAATAGGTCAGTTGAAAAATGTTCTCACTTTGGATATCAGTAGAAACAATTTCTCTGGTAATATTCCTACTCAAATTGGTAATTGTCCAATGTTAACTTACTTAGATTTGAGCCTAAACCAACTTTCAGGTCCAATCCCAATTCAAATCACTCAAATTCACATACTAAACTATTTCAATGTTTCTTATAACCACTTGAACCAGTCTCTTCCTAAGGAAATTGGGTCAATGAAAAGTCTGACATCTGCAGATTTTTCATACAATAATTTCTCTGGTTCCATACCCGAATTTGGTCAGTACTCATTTTTCAACTCTTCATCTTTTGCCGGCAACCCTCTTCTTTGTGTCTCTAATTTCAACCAATGCAACTCTTCCTCTATCTCTCCTTTCCAATTTCGTGATGACAATGGTTCTTCAAGGTCACAAGTCTCAGGAAAAGTTAAGCTTCTTATTGCATTAGGACTATTAGTGTGTTCATTGGTATTTGTTGTTTTGGGTATCATCAGAACTCGAAAGAGGCAAAAAAACTCAAAAAGTTGGAAGCTGACCGCATTTCAAAAGCTCGAATTCGGATGCGAGGAGATACTAGAATGTGTCAAAGATAACAATATTATAGGCAGAGGAGGAGCTGGGATTGTGTATAAAGGGATAATGCCTAACGGAGAACAAGTAGCAGTCAAGAAATTGCTTGGAATAAGCAAAGGGTCTTCTCATGATAATGGTTTATCAGCAGAAATACAAACACTTGGCAAAATTAGGCACAGAAACATTGTGAGACTGCTTGGATTTTGTTCAAATAAAGAGACAAATTTACTAGTTTATGAGTACATGTGCCATGGAAGTTTAGGTGAACTTTTACATGGGAAAAGAGGTGGATTTCTCAAATGGGATACAAGACTTAAAATTGCAACTGAAGCTGCAAAAGGGTTATGTTACTTGCATCATGATTGTTCACCTCTAATTATTCACAGAGATGTTAAGTCCAATAATATTTTGCTTAATTCAGAATTTGAAGCTCATGTTGCTGATTTTGGACTTGCCAAGTTCTTGCAAGATACTGGGACATCAGAATGTATGTCTGCAATTGCTGGCTCCTATGGCTATATTGCTCCAGGTAATTAATTATCTCACTTAATTTATTCTTAAATTGAATCGACTTGTCACCTGATAAAACCGTTTCTGTTTATTTTATTCTATCCATATAAAACACTTTTAAAGAGAAACATTTGATATTGATATGCTCAACTCAAACTCAATTCAACTTTACTCCCAAAATTAATTGGGGTTGGCTTATGAATATTTTATTTTCAGTTAAAATATTTGATGTCGATGCTTAGTTTTATTTTTATTTTTTCCCTTTTGTTGGGAGACGTATATACTTAAATATACTTGATTGTGTCACTAAATAAATTAAAGCATTTTTCACATTTGCCTTTGACTTGATGTAATGATTAAGTTCCCCAAGAAGCATGTTTAATCATTGATTTTAAACGTTATTTATCTTCTTCATATAAGTGTTTAAATTGAACGGCAATTAGCAAATAAAATAAATTACTATATACATTTTCTTTTTTTTAATTTCTTGGATAAAAGTAGTAAAACAAGAGGCATGTGGAGTCCAAGAATGGTAAAGGCTCCACTAACACAAAGGAAAATTATTCTCTCTATCCCTTTTGCTTTTTCCTCGTAGCTTTTATATTCTACATTCACGAACTTAAGGTGGAGTGTGAGCTTTTTTATGCATGTCTTGGAAACCCATAAAGCCATATACTCATTCTCACCAATCACAAGCAAACTTTTTGACCCAAACCCATGAATAGAGCAACAACAAAATCCACAAAAATCCAAGCATACCACCTTGAGAATCTTGTTTGGGATCTAATCTTTACTTTCTCTAAGCCCTAGGAAATAGAATTATATATATATCGACATGTAATGCAAATATAAAAAGCACAAGTTAGCCTTTCCCCTTTTTTACACATTGTTATTGCTTACTTTGCGTTGGATGACGGGTTGCATACATCTTTTTCTGTGTTAAAACAATAGTGCATAGGTATATCTAAGTTACCTTTATTTTTGCTTTTCTTTTTTACTTTGAAAATTTTTCTGACAAAGTATTGCAGAAATTTAATCATAACTTAATATGTATTGCCTTTTGTTGTTTCTATTCTCTATGCAAATATACATTGAAATTTAGGATTAAGCTATTTCATTTTGCCAATCTTTTTGTGACATGCAGAGTATGCATATACCTTGAAAGTGGATGAGAAGAGTGACGTATACAGCTTTGGAGTGGTGCTATTGGAGTTAATTACAGGGAGAAGGCCAGTTGGTGGTTTTGGAGAAGAAGGACTAGACATTGTTCAATGGACTAAACTGCAAACCAACTCGAGCAAAGAAAGGGCGGTTAAGATCTTGGATCAAAGGCTAAGTGATATTCCACTAATTGAGGCAATGCAAGTCTTCTTCGTGGCTATGCTATGTGTTCAAGAACGTAGTGTGGAGAGGCCAACCATGAGAGAAGTTGTTCAAATGCTAGCACAAGCAAAACAACCCAATACATTTCACATGCAGTGAAGCTAACCCAATAAGGCCAAGCCAAGACTATAGATTATTGATAGTGTGATTATTCACTGAGCCAAAGGTGAAGGTTGGGTGACTAAGCTTAAGCATTAGTACCACATCTATACATCAAAGTATATATTGTATTTTGGTTTTTTTTCTTTTAAATTACTATTATTATTTATATTTAACTTCTTTTCTTGGTATTATCCAAATTTTTGTGTTGTACTAATATATTATATGTTGTTTGGAAAGCACATAATTTGCTTCCTATTATTGGGCATGTAGTGAGAATTAAATTTGAAAGGTGTTTTGGTAATTTTATGAAGCTTGTTCATTATTGTGCCATCATTTTATGTGATTATGACAAAATGATTTTTAGAAATGCTTTCAATGTTAAGAATATTGTGCTCCTTTTCCTAACTATTATGTGTTGGGGTTTTGATTGAAATTCTTTCAAAGTCCATTCTAATATGATTGATTAGGTCCATTTAATTCTAATAGTCAAATTGGCATAGGAGTAACGTGCAATTATTATGACCTTCCAATGGTAATATCATAATATTTCATGAAATAAAAATATTTTTAATTAAAATAAAAATTAATAAATTTTATGAAAAAAAATAAGTTAATGGAAATTAAATTTCAAATCTTAATTTGATGAGGGATAATTTATATATTTAATTAATAAAATAAATTATAAATAGCGAAACAATTAAATTAATAATTTAATAATCTAAACTTAGATGAAACCTATTCGATTTGAAATCCGAAATTTAATAATGTTATAAATTATGTATACTTTAATTGTCTATTAGGCTTGACACTTAATTATAATATGAAATAATAAATTTGCTAGTTTATTGAAAATAATTATTTTTTAATTTTATACTTAAAATCAGATAACACTGTGGTTTGCACTATTAATACTTTTATACCAAAACCCTAATATTATTAATATTACTAATGGATTAAAAACCATTTTTTAAAGTATTTGCATAAATCAAAATCCTTATAGACAAAAAATTTTCTCTTGTTATAGGCATAATCGATCTGTATATGAAAAGGAATAAAGACCATTTAATATGGAAGGCAAAGTAAAACGTGTATTGGCCCGTGGCATTGGATTAATAAAAAGAGCATCTTGCGTAACACGAAAGATGTTCAATTGAAGGTTAAAGAGCAAATGAAATGAAAGAGAGAGAGAGGAAAATGATTGGGGGGATAATAGATACAGGGGGTGGAAAATTGGTGTTTTTTATTTTTTATTTTTTATTTTTATTATTACTTACATCAATAAGCGTACACACAAATTAAAAAAATGGTTTTTAATCCAGCACGGATGCCAGTGAAGATTACCGAGTTTATGAGTTTTGGCCTAAAAATATTAATAGTGTAAATGACATGATATTGCTATTAAATTCAACCCCAAAAATAAAGGATTATTTATAATTCAATAAAAGTTGAATGTATAATAAATCAAATTATATGCATGCCCCTCCATTTCTAATGAATTATCGTTTTATAAAAAAAAAAAAAATTGTTTCGATATAATTATCACTCTAGAAAACCCATACATCATTTTTTTCAAATTTACCCTCATCATCGACCCCTCAATAAACACAATAGTTATTTTTATCTTTGAAGTTGAAACATCTCACAATTGAGGATACATTAGTTTATTTTAATTAAAATTATGGCCATTTATGCTATACATCAAGGATATAGTGCCTCAATATATTTTACCTGTGCCTATTATAGGTAAAGAACAGATAATAGTTGACTTATTTTTTAGATAACTTAAGTTGTATAGTGATACCCTATTTATTTAGACATGTAGTTGATTAAATAAATATAATAGGTTTAGATATTTTAAATATTATTATTTTGTGTTTCATCTGATTTTGAACTTACATTTTGAGTTTAAACATGTATTTTTCTTATATTTATTTGTTCAAAGGACTTTCATTATATTTATTTGTCTATTTAAAAAATTTGTTACCGATATAGCCATTAATTAAGGAAAGAAATATATATTTCTATCCAAAAAAATAGAATCAATTATATTTTATTATTATTTATTTGTCTATTTAAAAAATTTATTATGGATATAACTATTAATTATATTAATTAAGGAAAGAAATATATATTTGTGTCAAAAAAATAGAATAAATTATATTTCATTATTATTTACTGAAATTAAAAAATAATATATTTTATCACGAATATATTTTTAAGTGTTTATTATAGATTACTATCATGAATTTTTAGGAGTCTGGCCACTTATCATTAGTAATAACTGAAATTAACCTATGATATCAGTCAAATAAATGATAGATAGCTAACTCACAATGGAGGATGTATGTAAAACATTATATGATATACCAAAGTTGGCCATTACTTACATTACATTCTAATGCTGTCTAGAGTTGCTAATAGTAATAATTGTAAATTATTATCTTGTAATATTAACAACCCCAATGTTGATGACCAAAGTATGATATATGAAGTTTGAAGATGTTATTTAAAAAACATAGTAAGAAGGCTGAATTTTTGTAATAATTAAGTTGGACATAATTCTTATTTTTGTTTTTGGCACAGAGCTTAAATGACAAAATACCGTGCACCAAAACTTTCATGCACATGGCTGAATAACAGCTTAAAAGACAACTTCTCTATATTAGTAAGCATTGAGTTAATGAACTAACATTTTAAGTTGAAAGCTAAAAAAAAGCAGTAGTTGCCTTGTTGGAGAACAGATCCTAATTCATAGGAGGATTAAAAATTTTACCAAAAGAAAATTTGATAGACAATCACAAGTTATAGAATCAAGTATAGCAAGGTTTGTCATTAACTTTTAAATAAGTTGGAAGAACTGAATAAAAATTAGACGATATATACGTCAATACAACATGCTTATCTCATTAACATCTTCTAGCAAAAAATATTCTTTATTGGTATTTGTAACAATTTCATCTTGGCTATTGAAATCAACGGTTGTTGCTTCCCTAACCTTTTTAAACTTACTGCTGTTGGACTTGTAATGGCCTTTTTTTTTTTTTTTTTTGCATATTCCACAATGACATTTTTTATTTTTACTTGGCTTCATTTTTGTATTAGGTGGAGCCCTTTTGTTCGCACTATTATAGGATCTCTTATTATATTTTGGCAATTTATAGCCAATCATTGTCATTTTGGTGCAAGGCCGTCAATTGTTGTTGGTTTTGTTTCGAGCACCAAATGTGAAATTATAGCTTCAATTTCAATCATGGCTACTTCGTAAAGCTCTTCTTATTTGGATGCAATATGGCACAAATGATAAAACTGAGCATGCAAGGATCCAAATCTCATCTCCTATTACTATGTGATTGACATTGGCATATTGGAATGATTGCATTCATGTCATAAACTAATCTTCTTAGCCTGTCATTTCCTGAGCATGACTTCTGGAATGACTTTCATATTAATGGCTTTCATTGCACAAAACATGTGTCAGCATGGCCACCCCAGACATTCAAACCTCCCACAAGTACATGAAAAAAATTGATCTAATGTGCATATCTTAACTTTGGTTTCCTTGGTTGATTCATCTCCACTCTTAACAATTACTATTTGCTTATAGCTATCCTCATTCTTCACACTAACAAGAGTGTACTTCGATTCCTTTTCTATCTCCTAATGAACCTATAAATAGAAAAGTATTTAATTAGTAAAGAACTCATTAGTTGTTAAGTAGATGAAATTTTGATTACAATGTATAACCTTGAGGAAAACAACTTATGTGTAATGTTTCAAAGCTGACTTTTCAAGAGCTTTTAGATGTGTCTGTACAGGTATTTTTATTTAGTTGTTGATAAAGTCTTGGTGTAGCTTATTTTGCCTTATTCGATTTATTGTCCTAAAGTACTGCTTGGCAAATTGGTACAAACTAAGATTAGTATTCAAAAAATGATTCATGTAAGAATGCATACTCTCGTATCTTTGGCTTGTTGTCATTCCTACAAAAAACACATCAAAAAAGTATGTCTCTGCCCACTTTTCTCTTCTTTGATACATTTCATCAATCCATTTGTTTTTTCCTAGGTTGTATTTCTTCACCAACACAATCTAGCAATCATCAAACTCTTGACATGAATACTGTTTGAGCATGCAATTTCTAAAATCACTTAAAAAATGCTCATCTTCATTAAGTGCCACAAATATAGTCTATGACATGCTTGTGGCATGACAGTGTTTATGACACTCATAATTCCCCTATCACCATTTATAAGAATAGAAATTAGTTGCTTTCCACCTATAGCTTGTAGGAATGTTCAAAAAACCCATATGTATGCATCAATATTCTCTTCTGATATTAATGCACATCTAAAAACAATGTTAGTTTGATGACTGTTCGTACCAACAAACTCGACAAGAGGAAATTTGAAAGTATTAGTCTTGTATGTTAAATCAATTACTATTATATCTCTAAAATTACTATAATCCAACCTTAAATGAGAATCTACCTAGAAAATTCTGCTCTGCTTGTTATCTTCATCTACTGCGTATCTGACATAAATTCCTAAGTCATTATCAACAAGAGAGGTGAAATATGCTATTTTCAATTCCGCATCGCTGTTAAGCTTTCTTGTTCTTTTATGATAAAAAATAATGAAATTGTACAAATCTTTTACAATGAAACCACATTCTCAAATCCTTCTGAAGTTGTCACCATGAAATCCATAATTTGAGAAGTCCTGATTCTAGATACCTTCATTACTCGTATCTCTATGGCTTGACCTTTATTAATTTCTCTATTGGATCTAAAAAAATGAACTTGTTTAGAAATGGCAATGGTATGATTGTGTTCTGGGTTAAACATTGTAGCTCTATAGTTTATATCTTTCTTTTGATATGTTACAACAAATGTAGCTTTGCACGTACACCTTGAAAGAGGCTTGTGTTGCCTTATGCGATCTTTCCTTCTAAGGTGTTTCTTTTCTCTAGTGCCTTAACAGCTGCAAACCCATCCATGAAAGCTACAGATTCCTTTGTCTTTGTCATGCCCTTTATTTCCTTTTCTGATTTCAAATCCAATTTTCATTGATTAAGCCTTATGTTTTCATTTTGAATATACTTAAAATATCCTCTAATTGGCCCATTAAAAATGTGAAATACAAATGTTTGACAACAATTATAATATTTGACTCCTTGAATAAGATATTAGTTATTATCAAAATATTGAAAACTTCCAATAGACTGTATTAATAGTGCAAGATTCAAGAAATTGGCATTACAAAAAAAATAGATTCTACTATATTTATGCTATATCATAGTAATATGACTTTTAAACAAGTAAATGCCATGCACAACATGGAAAATTTTGATAGAGATAAGTGTTTAGCCTCAAAAGTCTAATTAAAGAACCTAACAATTGTAATGCTTATACAGATTATGGACCTTGCTAAATGGCCAGAATCTGGCTAGCTAGAATGACAAAATTGTAATATTTGACATTAATGAATGGGTTACAGCTAATTATGTTGCCTAAAATGTCTTTTTATGGATTAGTGGAAAAAATCTAATAATTTTCACTCTCTCACTAAACCTTTGAAATCTAAGCATCTCTCCTTTCTTCCTTGTTCAAAACGATTGAAATTGGAAACGGAGGAGGAAGTTCCAGTCAGTTGCTTTCTTCATCTCTCCCTTCTTCCCTGTCCAAAGTGATTCTTATTCCATAAGAAGTAGCAAGTCCCACTCAAATGATTTAGCCATTTTATCATCTTCAAATTCCAAAAGAGAGAAATTTTATTTACAATCCATGGAAATCAAAAATAACATGAACAAGCAAAATAAATTTTATGTTGTTTTTAGAGGAATTTGTACTGGAATTTTTTCAAGTTGAGAAGAGTGTGCACCTAACATGATTGTTTTTAGCAGAAGCCTATACAGGTCTTTCAATTTGGAGGAAGATGTAGTTGTAGCCTATTACATTCATTTTGAGAGACAAATGAAGAAAGAAGGAAGCTCCGCTGATAATGGATTTGACTTCTATGGTTCTTCAAGTGCTAGAAATTTTTAGTCCAATACACAGAGGAAATAAAGGTTGTTGCATTTACAAGAGTATGATGATGATGGGAACAATTCTTCATTTTCTAGTTTCAAGATATTTCTATTAAGTTGTATTTGTGGATTTATATTATCTATTTTTATTGCATTGTATCAAATTGATTAAATTCAAAATTTATGTGTTCTATTTAGTTTGGATTTATGAAACGTTTTGATGTTTGGTGGCTTAATTATAATTTCACAATTGAATTTTTTGAGATTTATTAAACTTTTATTTCAAATATTTTAGTTTGAGTAATTTGGGCTACTAAAAAATATGGTTGAAGTGCATTATCAAATGTGTAATTGAAAGAATTGAAAGTTTATTAGTCTTAGTTGTTAATGGGATTTGTTTGCTTTTGTATGGGACTATACCAATATATGTTTTACTTAATAGAAAAAGCATTTAGTAGATTTGCACATTTAGAGGTTCATTGCTCATCTTATATGGAAGGAAGAAATTGGAGGCTTACCATGATAGACAAATGGCAATATACTGTGTTTTTTTTTTTAATTTAGTCCATTGTTATTTTCCAGAGATTAGAGGTAGAAATAATAAAAGAAAGCAGACAATTAATTAGTTATTGATTGAAATGAATGGATTTTTGGGTAATTTGGGTGTCACTATATTGGCTGTCACAAACAGACATGATGTTCTTGAGAAGGCTTTGTTAATATATAGTATGTTTGATAGACAGGTTATTGTGGACAAGCCTTATATGTTGCTGGTCGATTCAAGTCTCAAGATTCTTATATACACCTATATACAGCACTTTCTTAATTTTCATCTATTTTTTTTTATTTGTGAAATTACTAGTAATATAGTATCAATCTGGATTAATTAACATAACCTAAATTTCAAATGCTAATGTAGAAAACTGAAGAGTAGCTTCTATTTTAGATAAAGATTGAGGCAGCATCTACTCATTCATAATCAAATATTTCTCGTGGTTGATCTGACTTAATGCTTGGCTTGATTATTTGAAGCTCCTTCTATTAAGTTGCTCTTAAAGAGTGGACATAATGGCTCTAATATTTAGAGATAAGGAGTCATGATATTTAACCTTCAATTATTTATTTGATAACATATTATTTTGGTTACAAATGTAGCATTGCCAAGGAGTAATAGTTGGTCAAAAATAAAATTTTGCAGAGAAATTTGGTTTTAGAAAAAATATTGGACAAGTTACTGAAACTATTGTTTCAAGGGTATTTGAGATTCCTATAACATTCAACCATATACATCAAATCAATAGGCTACAGCTGCAATATTGTATCTGTGATTCTAAGTTACTATTAGTTTAAATTGATAGTTGTATGTTTTCTATATCTACAATTGGAATCAATTATTTCATCCAATCATAATTCAGATCTAGTTGTAAATAAATTAAAGCAAATAAATTCATAGACTGAATAATAGATCATACAACTTGACAAGAGCATATGGTTCAAGAAGCAAGTCATGCACATAATCATATGAAGAAAATTGTTGGACATGGAGAGAAGAAAAAAAAATATTCATATCATACAATATAAGTAAACAGAAAATGCAAACAAAAAAAATAGAAAAACTATTTTTCTTTTTTTTTCTTCATTTTGATTATAAATTTCAGCTAGAAACTACTCTCTAACTCACTCATTTTTCATATCACAGTAGCCCCTTTTTAAAAAACAAGTTAAGCTTTCTTTTAGCCAACAACTACACCTAAGACAACCATAATAACTTTCCTTAGAACTAGGATCAAAACTCATTTTTAACTACCAATTTAGTACAATAAAATATCACATAAAATCAGAAAAATCTCAGCAACTCTAACAAAAATTTCATCATTCTTAGTAGAAAATCCTTCAATTCCCTCTTCAAGTCCTCATCTTGTTCCCTAATGTTGCACTATAGTGCCTCCAAGCTTCTTGGTGAGGTAGGTACCACCCATTTTCCAGCAAATTTGTTCTTTCAATTACGAGTTGATTAAGACATTGTTATGAACTCAATTTTCAGAATTGCTTATGAAAATTATGATTGTTTTGTTGAACTAAGCTTGGATTTTATATGACAAATTTTGTGACCTTTGAAATACCATGAAAAAAATATTGCCTTTCAATTAAATTACATGGTCATCTATAAGAATAAATTTAGGCTTTCCATAATTAAAACATAAATGCTTGCATGTTTCAGTTTTCCATGATGCTTGCATGTAGAATATGCTTGTTCAATTGTTATTTATGACACAATACTCTAATTCTCAAAACCTTTCCAATACTATATCTTCACTTCTCCAAAAACAAGCCTTTACAATTGTACAAATGTCCACATACCAAGTGTTAACACTATGTATAACTTATCAAATAACAAGCCTTTTCAATTGTTATATTTGCCATTGGTGAAGATTTATACATTACAATAACACATTTTAACATCAACAATTTAACTTCTGTATTTAATACATAAGTAATTATTAGTCTAATTTTTATTCACATCAAAGCCTAATAACTACAAGATATAATATTTCCATCTTATGTACAACAAACAAGATAATTTTCCATTCTTTTATATTTTTAAATTTTTTCAGTCGACACAAAAAATAGTTTCATACCCTACGTTTAGAGGAATGAAACTTTATGAGTACATAATTTAATATTTATTTTGGTACTGTTTCAATTCTATAAATATGGTAAACGAGGATGAATCTATTTATCCCTATTGAAATAATACTTGATTAATTAATTAATAAAACATGAACATAAGGACCATAAATAAATAAAAGAAACAAAGCAAATATGTACTTTTTCATGGTAAATATGCACTTCCACTTCCAAATTCGACAGCTATTGCATTCTTATTTGGTTTATAATTTTTTTTTTTCCTTTGGAATATAAACAAGTGAATCTAGACTACAACATAACTAATTAGAAAAACTAATTAATATTATTTCAAATTTTATATCCTATGTTATTTAGGATGAATCCAAATAACGTAGGCGAAATCAGATAGATAGTAAGCAAAAAATTATATATATTATCAAATATATAACCAAACTTTTCATTGTTTTTTCATTTAAATTAAAATACTAATAAGTGAACATTTCATAAGAAAAATAACAGTGATAGTTCATTGAAGCTGATCTTAAAAAAAAAAAAAATTAAAAATTAAAAATTGCCTTAATAGGCAAAAGTTCACTAGAACTTTGGAGATCCTGGCTGAGAAATGGAGGTATTGGTAGTCTCCTCCTTTTCTTCAACAATCTCAACAAGTTCTTTAACCTTCTTGAAAATGCAAAAAGCAACACAATCTTCAGCGAGCCTCTTCATGACGGCATCTTCACTATACTGATTTATCACATGAAGGAGCGATTCCTCTATTTTAGAAAATAATTCAATGACTTCATTATCTCTGCTCTTATATTTCTTATTTTTTAACTTTGTAATGCCATATTGACGGTGATAATTGCTTGCTACATAGTTCCCTTTTAATACCTTTTTTAGATGAATCGGCCATTGGAGTGGAGATTGATTTTTTTTTTTTTTCAAATTGAAATTCAGAGGTTACTGATATGTGAGATTGAATAAAGAAATAATTCTAGTATATGTATAGAGAAAAATGGAAGGCCAAAGATTAACATTGAATGAACACAACCTTTAAGATACATTGAAATATTCAAAGGATATTATTCTACTATCATCTATTAGTCATTAAGAATGCCAACTTTATCTACATTATCGATTGATTCTTAAAGGATATTTGTTGTTAACAGCATAAGTATGAAAAATCAAATTGTTCCCTAGATATTTTGTACATTATACATAAGGTAATTATTATCAATAAATAATAGTTAGTTAATTGGTAAGAATTACCTAACTATATAGTTGTGAACCCTCAATTTTACACCCTCAGCATCTAACCGTAACTTTAGCACTTGCTAAATTTAACTCATTGTGCGGAGCTATTACGGTGGTCTCATTAACCGGTTAGCAGGCAGGGGTTCAAAGGCAGCGATCTCGAAATAAAATTTTTTTAGACTTCATTTATATTGCCACCAGATATCCAAATTTCTCAAACTCTATACCAACAACCAATTTCAAAAAAAAAAAAAAGGGAACTGCCTCGAAAAATGTGCCAGCACCACGTGGCGTGCGGCACCGCATGCTCTTTGTGCGGCGCACCGCAAATGTCTGATGCGGCGCCGCACCAGGCTCTGCGAGCTCTGGTCCCTATGGGCCCCACCTGCACAGAAAATAACCCTTTTACCCCTTTTAATCCAATTTTCAGTCATTTCTAACCCTACCCCTCATGGTCTTTTCACATTTTCATTACCCAAACTACCCTCACTCACTTTTCCTATAAATACCCCCCTTTACTTCTCATTCCAACACACCTCTTGAATTTAAGTAAACTGTTATCCTCAAATTCCTCTCTTTTTCTCCCTCCAATCACTCTCTAATTAATTAATTAATCTTTTTAATTAATTAATTAACTCACCCTAACCAAGTTAATTAATCTTTTTAATTAACTAAAACTCTTTTTTAATTAATCACTAAATTAATTAATTAATTAATCTTTTTAATTAATTAATTAATTACTCTTTTTGCAAAAATAATTCCTTCTTCCAAAATCAAATTAATCATTTTTCTTAATCCACCTTTCATCCAAAGCAATTAATTAATCCTTTTAATTAATTAATCACTTTTTTCCAAAATCAAATTAATCCTTTTTTTTAATCCACTTTTTCATCTAAATTAATTAATTAATCTTTTTAATTAATTAATCTATCCATCCTTTCCATCATATTAATTAATTAATCATTTTAATTAATTAATTAATCTTCCAATCTACCCAATCACCCGGTCCCGATAAAACGGAACTTCAGTCCGGTAAGACACTTCGCCCACCAAAAGTCAAGGTATCAGCCTTTTTCCTCACTTTCAACACACCCAAACCAAAATCAATCTGATCAACCGTTAAACCCCTCCACTTAATCATGAAATGAACTATGTGAGTTTTGATCCCCATTTAATGGGATACGTAGACATGTTTGGAATCTAAATCCAAACCTCAAATCCAAATCCCAATCAATCCTCTTTTCCCTTTTTTTAATTAATTTGTGAATGTTTTATTTTCAACATTTATTCATATTTTGCCATATTCATGCATTTTCTTTAAAATCATCTTATAAATGTCATTTATGGAATCTAATTTTCAAGTCAAATTAAACTTAAGAGCCAAATTTTGATTATTTAAAACCAAAAACTTTGTCCCCGAGCTCAACCTGGTTTGATGCTAGTGATTTTATCCATGGGCAAATTAAATTAAAAATTGATGAATTGGAGTCAAATGGGTTTTTCCTTAATTTTTCCATTTAAAAAAAAATTAGGGTGGCGACTCCCAAAAATCATTTTTGAAAATCAACCAAATTCGAACCCGAGGGTTCCATCGTGAGTCTGAACCCAAATGAGCATCCTGGTTCCCTCTAGCGGACTGGGCTGGTGCTCAGGCGAGGCCTCACAGCTGGCAACTCCATTGGGGACTGGTTGCCACCTGGAAGATAAGAGGATTACTATTTGGTTAAGGAAAATTTTTCCAAAATAATCTCCTTTTGGCTCATTAAGTATAATTTGACTTTCATGCATCACTTTGCATAATAAAAGCTCCTTGCCTAAACCTTAGCTTTAGGGAAACTTTTTGGATGGCAAGTAGCATTGGCTCGACAACTCTCTTTGAGTATGTTGGGAGATAGCGAAAGCATTCCACCCCGCAACGAATCCCTGATCATTTTGGTGGTGTAACGAGCAGTCAGTACTGTTGGACCCACACGAGACTTCTTGCCTCATATGTGGTTAGGTATATTGATGCTCTAGTGGGACGAGGACCCTTAAATCAAACCACCCTTTACCCTTGTGCATATAGTTGCCTTTGCCTTTGACCTTAGGTTCCATCTACCGTAATAATCGATACTTTTGCAAGTTCATGAAACCTTTTTCAGCATGCATCATGCCATGATCATGCATACACAACATGAGAAGTTCAACAAGGTCAAACACCTCAAAGACCCAAACTAGTGATCCATTGCCCTAAAAACACCTCACACACTCACCCTGTCAACATATAAACCCGGTGACCAACTATGTGAAGGGAATCCTTTTCCTAACACACCTTTACATTCATGCCATTTTTCCTTCACAAATCTGTTTTCTTACCCATTTTTTTTTTCTGTCTGTTTTTTGTTTCAAGGTACCAATGGCCAATACCTTCAACTTTGATCAAGACGCCATGAGTGCTTTCTTCACCAGCCTTCTCAAGAAATAAGAGGAAACTTTTCAAGCTGTACTCACCACCGCTCATTAGACCCAAGCTAAAACTTTCACCAATGCCCTCAATGCCCAGTCTGCCACCTTTACTGATGCCCAGTCTATCATCAATGAGGTCAAGGAAATGACCAATGCCACTGTCACTCCCTCTCTTACTCGAGTTGAGCCTGCATCTGCCCAAGTTGGGAATAGCCATGCCCCTACTTTTACTCCTCCAATTATCGATCTCACTGATAAAGGGAAAGTACCTGAGATTCCAATCTCTTTGACCATGGACTTAAACACAACTACTCCCTCTCCCACTACGAATCATTTTCGAAGTGGAGATTTCTTTAGCTTTCCCGAAACTAAGAAATTGTTGGAGAAAGTTAAGGTCATGGGAAAAATGCTCAAGAACGTCAAAAAGCACGAAGACATGATAGATGTCGACCCCTTAGCTCTCTTCCCAAAGCACGACTTCCACCAAAATTCAAAATGCCAATCATGGATAAGTTTAATGGCACCACATGTCCCAAAACTCATCTCAAGATGTATGTGGGTGCCATGAGACCTTTCGATGTGGATGGCGAGCTCCTTGCTCTGTTATTCCAATAGTCATTGACTAGAGCTGCTATTAAATGGTTACTAGATCTCGATAAAAATCACAAAAAGACTTGGGATGACATATGTAATGCATTTGTCAAACAATACCACTACAACATCGAGGTGGATGTCACCCATCGAGATTTGAAAACCATTAAACAAGGGTCAAGAGAATCCTTCACTGCGTTCCTTACAAGGTGGAGGACAAAAGCGGCTCAAATGGTGAACTATCCATCTGAAGTAAAGCAAATTGACATCATTGTCAAGAACCTCCTCCCCTAATACTAGATGCATTTGCAAACACAGTACCTCCCTAACTTCAAAGCTCTCATTGCCACCGCCACCAAGATCGAGGATTTGATTCAATCAGGACAAATCAAGGATGAATCCTCTAGGTGTCAAAAGAACCCCACCAACACCACCCAAAGAGAAGGAGAGGTAAATGTTGTCTCCTATCACTAGCCGATGAAGTTAGAAACAAGGAGGACTTTCTCTGAGCTGGGCATGCCCCTTAGCGTCATTTACAAGAAAGCCCTAGAGGCTAATCTGATTAAACCCTTAGATCCATGACCTCCTCCAAACCCCTTGCCCAAGGGTTATAATGCTAATGAGCACTGCACCTTTCATCAAGGGCTAAGGTATAAAACTGATGCATACCAAGTTCTGAAGCATAAAATCCAAGACCTCATTGATAGTGGAGACATCATTGCTCCCAAATCCAAAGTCTAACACCACCACCAATCCTTTTTCGAACCACCTAGCTCACCCGACCATCTCAAGCTTCATCCAATAACCGGTATTTTGAGAAGAGTGCCAACACTGTTATGCCCTTATCCAAGTCCTTCGGATTCGTGTCTGAGTCGTTTGAGTTAGTGTGAAAGACACTTGAGTCAGTGTGAAAGTCACTTGAGTCAAAGTCTATGTCAGAGTCTTTTGAGTTTGTTTCTATTAAATCTTTTTTTAAATTTGAGTCTGTTAGGTCTTGTCCTTTTAAGTCTGTATTTCATCTTTTAGGCTTATCTTTTAATGTACTCATGATGGGACTATTATCAGTAATAAAAAGTTTAAACTTTCTAATTTGCTTTAATTTCTTTCTAATTGATCTTTAAATGGGACATCTTGAAAAAAAAAAAAGAACAAAAAAAATGATGAAAAGGGTAAAAGGATTAATTATGGCATAAAGGAAAAAAATCAAAAATCCCATACATTGCACTTGCATGGCAGCAGTGAAAAAGCTCATTGATTGTTCTATACAAGACAAGATAGGGATGATCCAAACTTCGCAGTTCACAAGATCCCGACCTACATAAGAAACCTGTCAAGGAGAAGCTATGAAGAATGAAGTCCATGATTATCAATGCAGATTAGCCGAGCACTTCAACTAGAAGATGAAAGACAAGGGTTCACAAGAAGGAAATCCAATTTTAGGAGAAATACAAGCCCTTATCCATGATCCAAGAGGAAGTTCAAGCTAAACTGGGCTGGACAGTGCAAGCTCAAGAAGATCATATCTGATAGAGGCACCATCTTTACGAATGTGGACTAAAATGAATTCTCCCATTTTGCCAACCTGGATAAGCTGAAATGATACATCATCTGAAGATGACATCTGCATTCTATTCTTATTTCTCATGCATATGTAATCAGAACTACGTGGACCTTATTCTCACTAAAAGAAATAACCGACAGAAAAGTGATGTAAGGGATATATAGGCAGTCCGATTTGAGTGCGGTCCAAATTATAATACAAAATATTTTGTTTGTATTGCATTCTCATTTTTTTTATGCCTAGTACATCATTCACTTGATTCTTTTGCCTAAACCTAAAAAAAAAAAAAAGAAGAAGAAGAAGAATGCTCGCTAAGCTGAAAACCCAAAAAGGCAGTTTAGGCAGAAATTAGAGTGAAAATAAAAGATGTCTTATTTAATAATGATCAAATCTTACAAAATGCAAACCCATCATGAAGGATAGCCCTTTCATTGTCTTCTGTAGCTTATCCTGTTTTGTGTAGTCCTGTTAACCTATAATTACTTCAAAAAAAAAGAAAAAAAAGGTCACGTCTGAAGTCATGGCCTAGCCAGTCCTCCTCTACCTCCTGAGATGCAAATCTCTCATGTCCTCGTCAAAGTCAAAGTCTGTGACAATATTGTTCTTTGAGTCACTACTGTAAGCCATGGTCTCCTTCAAAGATTGAGTCACCCCTCTGTCTATATTGCAGTCCTCGCTCCAACAATGGCTTCTCTTGCAGCCCATCTTTCCTTAGCTATGTCACTCTCCGCAGGGCAACTTGATACTCTTTCTCAATTGGCCAAACCACCTTTATCAATCTCTTTGTGATACCAAGTGAAATCCCAAAATAAACAGCATGATAACTCCTTAGCCAGTCATCACCTAATAACTCTAGCAATGAAAGGTATGATATGCACAAACTCCAAGAAAGAAAAGCTAGGGGCACATCCTGAGTCTGTCCCATCTGCCTCAAGACCCTTACACCCTAGTGGAAATTCATTCAAACCAAGCCCAACAGGCAAACCACTCGACACCCATGGCTCCCGGTCATGAGAGATCAAATCCTCTATAATTGGTAGTGCTAAAAATGTGTCTTCTAGGGGCAACTTGCAATCGCTCATCCTATCTGATCTCTGACTGAGTATCAATAAAGCATGAGCAGACTAAAAAGTAGGGGCCACCACTGAAAATGATCCATCAGCCACGCTTTTGAGATAACCCAAAACCTGAAATAGACATCCACAAAGCACCCAAAGCAGAAAGGGTAAGAATAGACAAATTTTTATCACCGAGAATAACTAGCAAGACAGCTCATCTCTCTAAATCCTTAACAAAGCAATTGAGACTCATCAATGTTTTTGCCAACATAGCTCTAGCCACAAAATATCTCTGTTCTATCTGCCACTATGGCATCACCCCAATCAACAGACCCATAACTGACACTCAAACAGAAAATCAAGGCCCTCATATTGAGCCTATGTATCCCTCATATCTCCCTAGTCACCGAAATCATGGAACTTTTCAATCACAGTGGTCAAATTCACTTGACCATCACCAACCATCATTTGACTTGCAACATCCTGAGGCAACTCAAAAACTCCTAAAAAATTCAAAAAAAAAATGCTGGACTTTAAACTCTGGCACCACCAGAGTTGCCTTTGAGTCGTAGCCAAAACATATTCCTATCTCCTTGGAATAGGCACAGCTCCTCCTCAGCAGTACTAAAACAGAAACCACGAGCCACCAGATTCTAAAATTTGAAGCAACCACTTGAACTCCTCGTAGTACCATCATGGCAACCATCTCATGCCAACCTAAGTTGAGTTTTTCAATCTTGTCGAGTTTCTTAGTCCATACATGCATGTCTCCACTCTCATGCATTCATGCAATCATCCATTACAGGCATTATCACAAACCATGCATGGCCTAGAAGTTAAACAAAAGGTCTATAAATTCTGAAACATGCATGTATCATCTGTGCACTAGTACCTATGCAATCATCTTCAATCATGCACCATCATGCATAAGCTGAGCCAATAGCCTTACTGACATCTCCTAAAGCTGACCAATACTTCCTCCAAGCTTACCGACACCTCCTAAAACTGACCAATGTCTCTTTAAAGCTAAATGATATTTTTTCAAATCTAATCAATGAAGTGTGACTTCCAGAGTCCCTTTACTCCCAGCAAAGTTTCTTTGAGCCTTTTGAAAGGCCCAACCCTTCACATTCAGAAGCCCAAGTTTCTTTGGCACAACCAAAATCTTATCAGGATCTCTTGAGCCGACTGGCCATAGGCCGAGGCTCTTCCTTTACCAAAATTTTTTGAGCTAACTCACCATAAGCTGAGGCTCTTCCTCATAATCTCATGAGCCAACTTACCATAGGTCGATGCTCTCTTTTCACTAAATTATCTTGTCCAAAATCTTCTTTATCTCCAACATCAAGGCTAAACAGATAGCCTTGATTGAGATTTACCCCAAATCATCTTTACCTCTAGCATTAAGGCCAAACAGATAGCTTTGATTGAGATTTACCCCAAATCATCTTTACCTCTAGCATTAAGACCAAACAGATAGTCTCGATTGAGATTTATCCCAAATCACCTTTACCTCTAGCATTAAGGCCAAACAGATAGTCTTGATTGAGATTTACCCAATCTTCTTTACATTAAGGCCAAACAGATAGCCTTGGTTGAGATTTACCTAAATCTTCTTTACCTTCAACATTAAGGCTGGACAGATAGCCTTGATTAAGATTTACCTCAAATTATCTTTACCTCTAGCATTAAGGCCAAACAGATAGCCTTGATTGAGATTTACCTAATCTTCTTTACATTAAGGCCAAACAAATAGCATTGATTGAGATTTACCCAAATCTTCTTTACCTCCAACATTAAGGCTAGATAGATAGTCTTGATTGAAATTTACCCTAGATCATTTTTACCTCCAACATTAAGGCTGGATAGATAGCCTTGATTCACTTCAGACCTTCTCTATCTCCAACATTAAGGCCGAACAGATAGTCTTGATTGAAATTCAACAAAACTTTCTTTATCTCTAACATTAAGGCCGAACAGATAGCCTTGATTGAGATTTACACAAATCTTCTTTACCTCCAACATTAAGACCGGACAGATAACCTTCATTGAGATTTACACAAACCTTCTTTGTCCTCCAACATTAAGACCGGACGGATAGCCTTGATTGAAATTCACCAAACCTTCTCTATCTCCAACATTAAGGCTAGACAGATAGCCTTAATTGAGATTCGCCTCAAACATTCTTCATCTCCAACATTAGGGCCGAACAGATAGCCTTAATTAAAATTCACCGAGACCATTTTCGCAACCAACATCAAGGCCGAACAGATAAGCCATTGATAAAGTTTCATTTATGTTAGAGGTTCTCCTCCCAAAGGACATAACAAGAATACACAAACCCAGAGATTAACATAGCACGTCTTCCCAATGTTCACTATCATCAGAATCACCTTTTATTCAAAGCCAATTCTGATGAGGGGGCAACTGTGAACCCTCAATTTTACACCCTCAGTATCCAACCGTAGTCTTAGCACTTGCTGAATTTAATTTATTGCGCAAAGCTATTACGGTGGTCTCACTAACCAGTTAGCGGGTAGGGGTTCAGGGGCAGCGCCCCCGAAAGAAAATTTTTTTAGACTTCATTTACATTACTACCAAACATCCAAATTATACCAACAACCAATCTCCAAAAAAAAAAAAAAAAGGAACTGCCTCGAAAAATGTGCCAGCTCCACGTGGAGTGCGGCGCCGCATGCCCTTTGTGCTGCGCGCCACAAATGTCTAATGCGGCACCGCACAAGCCTAGTGCGGCGCCGCACCAGGCTCTGAGAGCTCTGGTCCCTATAGGCCCCATCTGTGCAGAAAATGACCCTTTTGCCCCTTTTAGTCCAATTTTCAGCCATTTCTAGCCCTACCCTTCATGGTCTTTTCACATTTTCATTACCCAAACTACCCTCACTCACTTTTCCTATAAATACCCCCCTTCACTTCTCATTCCAACACACCTCTTGAATTTAAGTAGATTGTTATCCTCAAATTTCTCTCTTCTTCTCCCTCCAATCACTCTCTAATTAATTAATTAATCTTTTTAATTAATTAATTAACTCACTCTAACCAAGTTAATTAATCTTTTTAATTAACTAAAACTCTTTTTTAATTAATCACTAAATTAATTAATTAATTAATCTTTTTAATTAATTAATTAATCACTCTTTTTTCAAAAATAATTCCTTTTTCCAAAATCAAATTAATCATTTTTCTTAATCCACCTTTCATCCAAAGTAATTAATTAATCCTTTTAATTAATTAATCACTTTTTTCCAAAATCAAATTAATCCTTTTTCTTAATCCACTTTTTCATCCAAATTAATTAATTAATCTTTTTAATTAATTAATCCATCCATCCTTTCCATCATATTAATTAATTAATTATTTTAATTAATTAATTAATCTTCCAATCCACCCAATTATCCAGTCCCGATAAAATGGAACTTCGGTCCGATAAGACACTTCACCCACCAAAAGTCAAGGTATCAGCCTTTTTCCTCACTTTCAACACACCTAAACTAAAATCAATCTGATCAACCCCTAAACTTCTTCACTTAATCGTGAAATGAATTATGTGGGTTTTGATCCCCATTCAATAGGGTACGTAGGTATGTTTGGAATCTAAATCCAAACCTCAAATCCAAATCTCAATCAATCCTCTTTTCCCTTTTTTTAATTAATTTGTGAATATTTTATTTTCAACATTTATTCATATTTTTCCATATTCATGCATTTTCTTTAAAATCATCTTATAAATGTCATTCATGAAATCCAATTTTCAAGTCAAATTAAACTTAAGAGCTAAATTTTGATTATTTAAAACCACAAGCCTAGTCCCCGAGCTCAACCTGATTTGAGACTAGTGATTTTATCCATGGGCAAATTAAATTAAAAATTGATGAATTGGAGTCAAATGGGTTTTTCCTTAATTTTTCTATTTAAAAATAAATTAGAGTGGCGACTCCCAAAAATCTTTTTTGAAAATCAACCAAATCCGAACCCGATGGTTCCATCGTGAGTCTGAATCCGAATAAGCATCCTGATTCCCTCTAGCGGAATGGCCCAGTGCTCGGGCGAGACCTCACAATAGTGTGATGATTAAAGTTTGAACCTTGATACAGTTCCTTTTTTTAATTTCCTTTCCATTTAAAACACTCCTTTTTTAGTTTCTTTCCTTTTAAAACTTCATTTCTGAATTATTCTAAATATTCGAATCATGAAAAATCTCCTTTCTTTACTCTAGGAAACTATGTCACGATTCAAAATTTTAATATTTTGGTAATTTTAAAGAATAAAATTATTTTTATGTTATCGCCCATAATTTCATTCAGAACAAATATAAAGGTCCAATTCAAAGAATGAAGTTAGTAAGACACATCTAATGGAAGAAAAATATAGTTGGAATTATAGTTAATTTATAATTAATATATGTCACTATAATAAAACTATAAAACATCAATTCTTCATTGTCCACTAATTTAGTATGTAGTAATTGATTTTATTTTATAGAAGTGAAGAAATTTTAGCACAAATGATACTTCCATTAATTAAAGCAAAGGGATGTAGAAAAAAACAAAAAAAAAAAAAAATTGGTTGGTGTAATTGAATAATTGTACTTTTTATAAAATATCATTTTTTTGTGACAACCAATTTTCAATGTTAAGCAGCTTCGTATGCAATAAGTTGTTTGTTTATTAAATAAAAAATATAAATCTATTGGTATTATGTTGTAAATTTATTGAGCAATCACTATAAAAAAATATTTATAAGCAACAATATATTTGAGATGAACACATTAGTCATCAGTTAACACATGAATATGGTTTTTAATTTATGAATTTATAAACTATTATCTATGAACATCAACTATATTTGTGATAAACTTTTAGATTATAATTTATGAATCTTTTACTTATAAACTAAAAACATATTTCGGTTTATCAGTTTAAACATATTATTTATCAGTTTGATATAACTTGCCTAAAAATTTAGAGTTTTATATTTTTATTTGTTAATTTCTCTAATAAAAATTATATTAAATTTAAGTTAAAGATAAAATAAAAAGAGATCACCATGCAAGTTTTGGACCAAATAAAAAGAAAATAAAATTAGAAAAAGCATAGAATAACTAATGAAGAAAAAAAAAAAGAATAACGAAGAAGAGAAAAAATAAAGATGGGAATTAAATCTATGACCTCAAGGATGTGAATCTAGACTAATAATCAACCACACCAACTACTTTTTTTTTTCTTTTTTCCATATATTTAATAACTAACATCTCACTCAGTTCTGTAATGCAACTTGTATTGGGGTCCATATTATAATAACTCATATTAAATGAGTACATCTATATTCATAAGGGTGGAATTTGCCACTTTTAATTATTCAAAAAGGAAATGAGATAATTTTTCTATTGTTACATGAGAAAATTAAATATTTATTATAATTAAGCATTTACATATTTTTCTCATTTGTCAGCAATCAAAATTATTTATATACTTCCAACATTTGAAAGTCCCTACTATGCATGGTTTGATATAATTTTATATTTGATATATATTCTAAATATATAAATAAAAAATATATTCATATAATGTGTGTGTATATATAAAAAAAATAAAAATTGAAGCTCTTGTATATTCGATTGTCGATGAATCACATATTAAATTTGATTGTGAATATCTTATTTTTAGATTATAATATTTACTTATTCCTTTTCTATCCATTTTCATAAGAATTATATAACCACTAAAATAATAATGTAGAAAATTTAAGAAAAAGAATGAGAAAATCAAAGATGAAGTTCCAATTTTATATCCCAAAAGTAAGATCTGTAATTAAATTGAAATACTTAGGATAATTAGGATGAATATATAACCAAGTTGAATAATATAAAATGACTAATTAAGGTGTATTTATAGTCAATTTAAATATATTTAATATAATTAACTACACTATATTAGTGTGAAGTAATATTTATGCCAGACAACATCTATAACATCTTAGGCGTGTAATATATATATATATATATATATATATATATATGATTAAGGTGTATTTATAGTCAATTTGAATATATTTAATATAATTAGTCACACCATCTTAGTGTAAAGTAATATTTATAGCTTGCTTGCCATGTGTACTAATAGAAAATTAACATGTACCGAATATATCCCATGTGGCAACATCTAGAACAAACTAAGCCTGTTATACATATATGGATGCATATTTGAATTCAAATAATTTTAGCAATTTTTTCATTTATCAATTTTCTTCTTCTTCTTTTTTTTTTTTTTTTTTTTATCGCATTGAGTCCATTGTTCATTATTTGAAAGTACAAACTTTTATGACTATTAAATATATTATTTAAAAGTAATTATAAAAGCTCAAAACCAAGTAGTTTGATAAATAAATTAATCAATCAATCATATTTGGGCAAAAAAAAAATTAATCAAGCATACAAGTTCAAGAGCTACGTAGTTTTCTACCCAAACTACATAATTTTGATAATTGTTCAGTTCACCATAAAATAAAATGACAAATGTTAAAAACTACGTAGTTTTTATATGAAACTACAATGTTTTAGCTTACTTACAAACACTTCCAAACTTAAAGGCTATTTACAAGGGACCACTTAAGCTAAAAAATGTAAAAACCTAATTTATTGCTCTACTGTTATGATATATTATAAGATTTGATTGATGTCTTTCCATATACATGAATATTTTAGTTTTCATATTAGTATTGATTGTATTTTCCTTATTGGAAAAACTTCCTATTTCTTATATTTTCCTGATTGGAAAAACTTCCTATTTCTTTCTCTTCTGTACTCTATATAAAGGGCTTAATACTATTGAATGGAATAACTAGAAAAACTATTCTCTTCTCTATATTCTTTGTTCATTTTCTCCTCCATTTTATTTATAACAAGTTATCAGCACGAATCGTTATACAATATTGTTCATAATTTTGGATAGCTTGTGGTTTGCTACAACCCAGCTAAGGCGAAAAATTTGAAGAAATAAAATTCAAGATTTATGGTAAACAATTTTTATCTAATTAATTACTATTATTATTAATATTTATGTATCAAATATTTTTTTTAAGAAAAAAAAAACTAAATCATTTTTTTTTTTTTAAGAAATCGTTTGAACATATTGGGCTAATTAATTTGAAAAAATCATTTTTTTTCTTCTCTCTTACAATCATTTATTTCAAATCGTTTTTTTTTTTTTAGATTTATAAAGATTTGATATACTATTTAATGATTAATCAATTAAATTCTAGTTCCTGAAAAACTAGCATTATATTTTAAATACTAGTTCCTGAAGAACTAGTATTATTTATAATTCCTGAAGAACTAATTAAATAAATAACTAAGCTATGAGTTCCTGAAGAACTAATAATAATTACAGTTCCTGAAAAACTGGTATTCCCTATAGTTCTTGAAGAATTGGTATTCTTTACAGTTTTTGAAAAATTAATATTCTCTGCAGTTCCTGAAGAATTAACATTCTATATAGTTCCTAAAAAACTAATTAAAGTAAACAAATTCATTAAGGAATCATTAAATGTTCCTGAAAAACTAAATGCATTGTCTACAAGTTTTTAAAAGACTGATTTTATTATGATTTTATATTAGACAATGTTAATTGATGGGCCTCGACATCATGAGTAAGAATTATTTATACTAGTATCACTCCTTCAAGTAATCAAATAAATAAAATATACATCCTTGAAAAATTGATATTTTATGTCCCTGAATAACTAATAAATTTGATTTAAGCTACATGCATTGAATAAATTGGATATCAATAAAATACTTGCGTATGGCCATAATATTAAGGTAAACCTTTTTGCTTTGATTTTTCTGTTTTGAGTGCTTCATTGTTGTTTATATGTATTGGAATGATGGGTATGGCCTATTTGATTTACTAACCAAATTGCAACTTTTAGTTGATTATCAATTATAACAACACATTTTATGCATAGTTTTAAAGTCATGGCTTATAATTTTTTTTTTGGCATAAAATCCAACCCTAAATTATTTATTTATTGATTGATTAACTTGCTTTATGGGAAAATGGTGATCTTGCGTTCATATTAATAGGTTTACTTGATTCATTAAATTGAGATTGATCCTACTAGTGTATATATTATTACATATCTTTCGGTCTTAACATCTCAACTCAAAATTTATTTTATGGACAATACACGTCTCATACATATATATACATATTTGTTACTTGAATAGCCTACAAGAAAGTTGTGTGTGTTATATATGTTTTGAATTTACTTATGTTAATGTGTATTAGATGTGAAAACAATTAGAGATTTAAATGTGAAATAAGATTAATATAAATTATATAAGTAATATGGTTTTGTTAATTTGTGAATTGATAAATTTATTTTCGGATTGCATACATTGTTAGATTTATGTTGGTATAAAGAAGCATAATTAGTGCTTACCTTTTCTTAGTATGATAAATTATGAATTTAATGTTTGTTAAAATTAATATTAATTTATTTTCTGATTGGCCTATTTAGATATATTTTAAATATATGCAAATTAAGTTATTTAAATAAAGTGAAGTATAGTGAATTAAAGTTTGGTTGATAATTTTTATATGCTCTTGAATTCAATGGAAATAATTTTTGACGTGAGTTATTGATAATGAAATGCATTTAGATGCTAGCAAAAGTAAAAGCTATTATCTACTTAAACCGCATTTAAGTGAGGATTTAAAGATTGAATATCTTACTATTAATGATTTTTATATTTTCTAAAAGAGTTTTAAAAATAGATATAATCACTTGAAATATATAGTACTACTATAAACTCAATATGATTGGTTAAATTTACACCTACAAGACTTGAAGTCTATTTGAGAATATAATTCAACCATGTTTAAAATTACTTCACAGCTGAAATTGTGCGGTAATAAGGTTACATGCTCCTGTAGTAGCAGTATAAAAAGTAAAAATTTACAAATATTATTTTTTAGTAGTTGCAAAGAATAACTGTTAATAAAAAATCATCAAACAATGCCCACTAGTACAACTATATTCCCTGAAATGAATACTATAAATCATTTGGTAGATAATGAGAATTCTGAAAGAATAATTGCTAACGAGAAATCATCAAATAATGCCCACTAGTACAACTGTATTCCCTGAAGTGAATACTATAAATCATTTGGTAAATCATGAGATTCTGAAAGAGGAATCGCCCATATAGAGGACACAACTCAATTCAATATTGATGATTTTACGTAAACTCCTTGAAGGAGTAATTTGCAAGGATTTTATAAGTTGTATATTATAATGAGTTATTTAATTACTGTTTTATCCCTAGTATACATGCACAATATATTGCGTTGAACCTACAGTTCAAGCATTGAACTTATAGTTCAATAATTAAACCTTGAAAGTTTGGCATGAATGCCATTATGTACATCATATATACTCTCCCTTGAAACTTGTATAAGGACATGAGTCATAAATTTTTTTTGTGCCATGAACATATTAAATCTATCTCAATGTGTGATAATGGGTCCACAAAAGAGACTATGAATTTTGATGAGGCATATTTTTCGACATTAGGGGGAGGAAAAGCACCTGCAGTGCTAAAGAATGTCGAGAAATTTATTAGAAGAAAAACCATTTAAATAATTTTGGTCCATGTACGAGTTAGAGTGAACCAGAAGTTCACAAAATAATACAGTTGCAATAAATTACAACTTAACTGCCAAATGCATTTATAGATGCTAAAAGAGTGACAAAGTCTCATATTACAGTTGCTAATACCCTAGCAAGGGTTGTGATTCCAATTGCAAATAGAAAATCAATCAATCTCACTACACGCCAGAAGCGTGGATAGTAAATTGGAACTAAAGACAAAAATCCGCGGAAAAGAAAAGCAGCGCTACTCATAAAATCTCCTAAAGAGAAACCTCCTGAAAAGGAAGATCTCAGTAAAAAAGCTATAGCTAATTATGAGACACAGACTGAGACAACAGAACAATTAGATCCTCCAGATGTGGCTTCTGGAGTTGATGATCATATAAATGAAAACTATGAGATCTCAATTATTTTGTGATATAAGAAAGAGTTGATAGAAATTTAATTATCGTCGACGATGAATTTGCCTCAACAGTAGTTTTTGCTGTGACAAGAGAAAATATGGATCCATAATCTATAAGTATAACTGAATATTAGCATAAACATGATTGATCATCATGGAATGAGGCAATTAAAGTAGAGCTAGACTCGTTCTATCATTGATTATGAGAAAAATAATTCTCTTATTATGGAAATGATCATGTTCCGATACTTAATTAATATGGCAGTTAATAAAAGGCTTATTGTACGCCTTATGAAAGTAATAAGAGTCCCAGAAGGACTAAGTATATTATAAATGAATATACATTAAACATATGACATATATTTCATCAAATTGCAAAAATCTATGTATGGATTAAAGCAATACGGACATGTGGTATGATTATTTTGAGTAAATTCTTATTGAAAGAAAGATATGTGAATAATACACTATGTCTATTTCTATTCATAAAAGACCATAGAATGGTATATGTTATTATTGCAGTATAAGTTGATTTAAATATCAATGTGACTCCTAATGAACTCAAATAAATATGTACCTGTTTGAAAAGTGAGTTTGAAATGAAAAATTTAAAGGAAATGAAATTTTGTATCGGCCTGCAGATCGATTATTAAGGAGTCCTAATACACCAGTATGCTTATGTGGAAAAGATATTTAAATACACCAGTATGCTTATGTGGAAAAGATATTTAAGCAATTTTTGCATGGATAAATCTTCTCTCTCAACCACACTAATAGGTGGTCCGCTCACTAGAAGTGAAGAGAGACCCTTTTAGACCTAAAAAAGATAATAAAGAGTTGTTTGGTCTTGAAATACCATATATAAGTGCTATATGGCACTCTTGTGTCTTGCAAATTGCATCAGGCCTGATATTGCATTTGCAAAAAAAAAAAAAAATTCCTAGCTAGGTATAGCTTTGCACCTACAAAGAGATATTAGAGTGGTGTAAAAAGTTATCTTCAATATACTATTAATATTATAATTCATATTTGAAATTGGTCTATATGCAAATATTGGTTATTTGCTTAGTTTCTATGATGGTAGATTTTAGACTGGCTATGTATTCACTTATAGTGGTACTGCAATTTTATAAAGATTTTTATGATCCTGAAGTACCTCACTAAAAGATACTCTCATTGTATTTTGAAAATAATGCAATTTGAATTGCACAAATTAAAGGTGATTATATTAAGGGTAACGAAGTAGACATAAACTTCACCCAAATTCTTGTATATATATAAGCTCCAGAAGAGATATCCACTAAATTCGCTTGAGTGACAATTTAACAGACTTATGTATTAAGTTTTTACCTAATGTGGTATTTAAACGGCATCATTTCATCAATTAGTATACGCCGTGTTAAAATCTGTCATCATCAGGGGGAGCGAATTAGTATATGATTGTACTCTTTTTCCTTAGTCAAGGTTTTATCCCATAGGGTTTTCTTGGACAAAAGTTTTAACGAGGCAATCTGTGCAATGAAAAAATAGCGCATGAAATATACTCTTTTCCTTAGATATGTTTTTTCCCACTGGGTTTTCTAATAAGGTTTTTAACGAGTTATATTCATAGCGCAAGTAATATCCTAAGGGAGTACTACAAATAAATTATTATATGTGGATATTACTTAAACATCATTAAGTATACGATTTGACAGCTTGGCAGATTTGTTTACAAAGGCACTCCTTACAATCACATTTGAAAAGTTAGTCAACAAAATTAGCATGCGTCAGCTAATAGATATTTGATAGAAATTATATTTTCATGAGGGGGAGATTTTAATGCACTGTACTCTTTTTTCCTTAGCCTAGGTCTTGTCCCATTGGGTTTTCCTAGTAAGGTTTTTAACGAGGCAGTGTTATGGCGCAAATCCCTACAAGAATAATGTACTCTTTTTCCTTTACTAAAATTTTTTTCCCACAGGATTTTTCCTTAGTAAGGTTTTAACGAGGCATATTCTTTGTAAAAGACATCAAGGGGGAGTGTTATGATATATTATAAGATTTGATTGATGTCTTTCCATATACATGAATATTCTAGTTTCCATATTAGTATTGATTGTATTTTCCTTATTGGAAAAGCTTCCTATTTCTTGTATTTTCCTGATTGGAAAAGCTTCCTATTTCTTTCTCTTTTGTACTCTATATAAAGGGCTTAATACTATTGAATGAAATAACTAGAAAAACTATTCTCTTCTCTATATTCTTTGTTCATGTTCTTCTCTATTTTATTTATAACATCTACATTGTTGTTTGTTCCTTTATCTATGGTAATATCACTATTTGACTCCCATTGGAAATACCAAGTGGTTAAATAGGTTAATCTTCATCTTTCTTATAGATTTTATTGAATCAATATGTGCTTGGTCGATTCTTATCACACCCTAGCTATTATTTCCCACTTCTAAGGTCAAAGTTCTTGTTTATTTGTATTATTTTTATTTTGTTTTAGTGTGCTCGATTTGGGTTTGTTTCAATTATCTGATGAGGCTGGTTGCATTTTTTAATCTAAATATTTTTACAACCTATTTTGGATGCTCGTTGTTAAATTTCTTTTTATTACTTTTTGTTTGTTCAGTTTGAACAATTTGATTTGGGGTATAATTATTTTAATATTTTATTTTTTTTGTGACATTGTTCCCTTAATCCACTTCTTATTTGAATTCATTGTGTTAATTCTCAAATTTTTTCTTATCATTTCATTTTACAACAAAACAATGGCTGCCAAGTTGGATGCATTCTATGAAAAAATACCATCCAATAACATTGATTTCAACTATTTAGTAATGTTTTAATTTTGAGTATAATTAATGCCTATTCTGTAATTTTATTTTTTTTTATAATCTTAGTTGAATTAATGTTAATGAAATTTCCTTTTGGCATAATTATTATATTTTTTTATATTTTAAGAAAATTTTATAGAGGATTCCGCAAAAGGTTGTGCCAAATGTTATAGAGGGGGAAACTCATGAATTTCAGTTGATTGATCATGAAGACAATACATACAATGTGCTAGTTAAAGCACAACGTTCTTGTGCTGTTCTTACCAAGCTTACTAAGCCAGGTTATACTCTGCTGTTTCAAGTAAATGGGCACAAACTACATGTGCTAGTATTTGATGAAAACAACATAGGAGTTCCTGAGCCTCCGTTCACCAACCATGACTCGTCTGATTTTACTTTTATTGTTAAATGCAGGATTCAAGAGTTTAAAAACCATTTAGAAATGGTCATACACCTATTTGCTTATTGTTTGCTTAATGTTTTTATTTTCATGGTAATAAGATTATTAACTTGTAAATTTCTTTAAACAATCAATTCCGTCAAGCACTATCATTGGCAATGAAAGTAAAATGGTTAAGGTGATGACCATTATAAATGGGAAATCTTTTGACGTGTTTTATGAACTTCGACAAGTTTCATCCCATGGCATTGGGCATCTCTTATGTAGATTCACCACTGGTTGGGCCACTGTGGTGGATGAACTTGACATCCAACAAGCTAACATCTACAGGTTCACCATTCCGCACACTGAAACTTTGACCATATATTTGGAGTTGGCGCGCGACTAGGACGTGAAAGTGTTGTAAAGAAGCATTTGAATTTTTATGGACCTTAGTGCTTTTTTTAGGCTAATATTTTAATTATGTGAAAATATAAAAACCATGTTAGTTATATAATGCTTATGAACATTTTTTTAATTTTGTGACTATTAACTAATGTGAATATTATTTATATGACTGATGTTTTTAATCACTGTTATTTCTACTTGATCAAAAAAATGGTTGCCTTATCCATGCTTACAATGCCTTTTCAATATGTAGTTAATAACTTAATATGTTTGATCACGAAAGAATATATATTGATATTTTAATGTTTGAACTCACTCTCTTGGTTTTTAAATTTACTTGTCAAGAGTTGGTTTCTTTTACCACTCAACAAAGAAAATAATTAAAAGTTCTAAGAATAGGAGTAGATATTGAATATGTTGATGCACTTTTATTTGCTTTGTAACCCACACAAAATCAATACAATAGAATTAATTGATAAGACTTTATAATGCTATTATTTTTAGTCTTAATTCCTTTTTACTATTGTAAATAACATGGTAACTTAGTGCATTTACTGTCTTTTTCTTATTAGGTGCTATGAAAATAGAAAAGTCAAGATTTAGCACAAAATATGGAGAATCACGTAACTGTTGCCAGAAGAATCGATTTTACTAAGGCGTGGGCACGTTCAAGGGAAATATGCAACTGCCAGTATTTGAATTCAAATATTTTGAAATAGGATAAAAAGATCTTATTGTATTTTGAAAAATAAGGGCTATTAGCTGATTTTTGGGGATACTATGTAGAGTAGATTAGGGAAGAAAATATTATAAATAGGGAGAAGGTCAGAGATAGAAATCATCAGTTATTCTTAGGAAAAATATCAGAGTTTTATTTTCTTTTCCTTCTTTTACAGCAGTTTAGTTTTCATAGCCTTTAGTGGCTAAATTTCCTTATCTTGGCTGAAGCACTTGAAGCCAATGTGAATTATGTTTGTGAGATTTCTTATTTTTAATGATATTAATTTCTTTTCCAAGTGTCAAATGTCCTTTTGTAATTATTTCTATAACTGATTTTTATTTCTTTCTAAGGTGCACATTAGCTTAGGAATTGAAATGGTTATTTGCTAGATTAAATGTTAGCATACGTAAAAGTGCAACCTCTTTAATCACAAATAGCAACAAGAATTTAAAGTTTACTTAGTAAGAAACTTGAGTTTTTGAAAGAACATTCATCTCAATTATAGGTAGCACCGTGTGTTACTTGGTTGTGTTTGTTGGTTTTCCTAATTCTTAATGCTAATCTTTGGTTAAATCTTTCGTCGTACTTAAGGTTATCAATTGTTAAGGTTTGAGTAAAATACATGTTTTTACTTAAATAAACATAAGGAAAAATAGATAGATTTCTATCACAACAAATATTTGAAAGGAATTTTACCAAATCTTATGTGTCAATAATCAAACAAATTCCATTGGTGGAAAGTGTGGAAGACCAAGGTCAGTTTTTTATTGATTCTTCTATATAAATACTTGTTTAGTTCATTCTATTTTTTTCATTAACTTATCATTCAAACCCTACCTTTTATCCCATTGTTGTGATTTACCTTGCCAAAACTCAAACTCCTCGTGGGATCGACTTTTTCTTACCATTAACTGCATATTTTTTATTTTGGAAAGATAGAATTAATTTGGTTGCAGGTGACAACATACACCATTAACAGCTAAAAAAGTTAAATGAAACAATTTGAAAGCAAGAAAAATCTTATTCAAACAATTCAACTTACCAATAGTAGTTTAGTTACCTTAGAAAAATAAAACAATAGTATAATATAATGAAAAAAAAAAATTGAGTTTGACATAGGAATTGAACAATGGCCTTATGTTGTCAAATACTAACTTTTTAAACAATATAATATTATATCAAAACATTCTTAAGTAATTGGAACTATCTTCCAAAGGTTATCATTTGCCAATGGACCCAAAAAATAGAATTTAGTATTGCAGCTGCCAAAAGACAGTAAATAAACATTAAGAGCTCCAAGCATTAATATATAAACTGTTGGAATATAAATGACCCATATTCCCATATTCTTCCTTGGTTTCAATATTCCCATATTCTTCCACTAGTTAACAATATAAATTAATGACTGAAACATCAGTCCAATAAAAAATGGCCTTGTTTTCTTAATAGTTATGTCGTTTGCACTACCCATGGCATTGAAAACAGCATGTCATGCCAAGTGTAATTTTCATTACATGTATTTTGAGACTCAATTGGAATAAATCCATAAAGGGATTATATTATGGATGCACCTGATTAATTAAAGCCACATAATCAACCATTTCCAATACATGTGCAAATATTGCAATAAATAACGTATGGCATGAGTACCTTTTTTTCCATATATATAGTAAGAAACAAGCTTTACATAGTCCCATAACCTTAAACCTAAGTAACTCAAGTATTGAAAACCCTACAAGAACACTTAGTTTCTCAAATATAGATGATGAATATCACTCTCTTTTGAATGAAGATGATACTATGAGTACAAGGAAGGATAAAATGGTGGATATATAAAGTGCAATCAATAAGGCTTCAGATGCTATTGATTTTGATTCACTAGTAAGCACCATTATGTTTCTACTATATATATGTGTGTAATTTTTTTTCATGCATGATTAAAGGAAGTATTTTGTTGCTTACTTCAAAAACATTATATCTCATACACTTCATTTAGCAGGATTGTAGCAAAATCAATGATGATAAAATAAGACTCTTTATCTCAGATAGAATTGGTAGGTGCTATAAAGCATTTACTGAAATGCAAAAATCCTTGCCATCTACTCTACTTGAAAGTCCATTTGTACTAACTCCAAAATATTGTGGTACTCCAATGAATGACATACCAGGGTCACAACTCAATATAGACCCTAAAGAAAATGCAAAAGTAAGTCTATCATAAGAAGTAGAATTTCATTATCAAGATTTAACAAAGTGGTTAAAAGTTTAAATTGTTAAAGGAAAAAAGCTATATTTGTGATGGGATTTAAAGATCCAATCAAGATATCTAGTTGTTCTATATTTAGATCTCTCATGTTCAAGCTAGTTAACGCATTTGACACAAGGTCATGCATTTTGAAAATTGGCTCCACCAGATACCATATTACTCCAAATGATTATCATAAAATCATGGAAAATCCACAAGGGTGGAGATTACATAGTTTTACAAGGCAATTTAAATGCAATTTCTGAGATGAGAAACAAGTTTTGCACATACCTTTCTAATTGTGTGGTTGTTAAAGTTAGCTCTATAAAGAGACAATTGAACTCTAACGAGGATACTAGTGATGATTTCATCAAGAGGTTTGTGCTTTTTGCAATAGCAACTGTGCTTGCCACCATAACAACTTATGACATAAAGCAGACATACTTGTTTCCTCTACTGGATGTTCAAGAAATACCTAAAAAGAATTGGGCTACTATTTTTTTCAAAAACATGGTTGATGGTATCAAAAAAATTCAAGAAGTCCACATTCAAGCATCAATGTATCATAGAATGTGCTCTTTTCCTTCAGGTAATGGTGTGAAAAATTTATATATATATATATATATATATATATATATATATATATATATATATATATATATATATATATATATATATATATATATATATATATATATATATATATATATATATATATATATATATATATATATATATATATATATATATATATATATATATATATATATATATATATATATATATATATATATATATAATATTGATCAACTGATATGTATTTAATCTTTCTTCTAGATATACTATCTAAGGATTATGCTCCCACAAGGTCCTATAAAACATGTTAGGATTATCAAGTGTATGGAATCTCACATTGGAAAGAGATGGGATTAAGGAGGGACATATAAGTGGGAAGGACCCATAAACCCATTGCCTTAAAGTTTTGGGTTAGAGTGTAGTGTCAAGCTTATGAGTATGTCACTTATTAAAGCCCATGATGATAATCTCTCCAGTATTTGGCTCCCTGGTATCCCGGTGTTAGGTGGTCTGGGCCATAACAGTGGTATCAGAGCCGATGGTTCGGCTAGGGATAGATATGGAGACGGTGATGGAGGTGTGGGCTCGGGAAAAGAGTGGTATACGTGATGGCTTGCAGCGTGACTCTTGGAGCAAAAATGATTGTACACTCCAAGAATTCCGCTCCAGGGGGAGAGCCGGTCCAATGTGGAAGCTCACACTTGAGGGGGAGATTGTTAGGATTATCAAGTGTATGGAATCCCACATTGGAAAGAGATGGGATTAAGGAGGGACATATAAGTGGGAAGAACCCATAAACCCATTGCCTTAAGGTTTTGGGTTGGAATGTGGTGTCAAGCCTATGAGTATGTCACTCATTAAAGCCCATGATGATAATCTCTCCAGTATGTAGCTCCCCGGTGTCCTGGTGTTAGGTGGTCTGGGCCATAACAAAACATAGACATTTGTAGAGCATTAACATATTGAACCAAGACACAAAATGGCATTTGGTTGGCATTATCAATACAAACAAATGGTGCAATAATATAATGGTTAGTTTGGACTTGAAGGGTATATATATATATATATATATATATATATATATATATATATATATATATATATATATATATATATATATATATATATATGTATATATATATATATATATATATATATATACACATAATTTTATTTGTTGCTTGCTTACGTTAATTATTAACAAGTTCTTATCTATAATTTATTTGTTAGAATGAACTAGCATACAAGGGGAAGAAAGCTCATGATGGTTCAAAAGAAGATGATTTGCTTGAAAACGATCCCAAGTTCATAAAGCTTCTTGAAAGTATGGAATTAATGACTTCTAGTATCAGAAGTTTATAGGGTGAGATCATTTTGTACATTAAAGACAACTTAATTGAAATGAGAAAAATGAGAGAATCACATGAATCCCTCAAGTTAGCTATTAAAAAGGTCATTTGCGAAGAAAGAGTGCATTATTCATTAGAAGAAGCTAATAGTCTGACAATATTAGAACTAAGTATCAAGGAATTAAATTTATTTATCCAACAACCTACAAAATCTTGCCAACTTCACAATTATCCTTGGTAGGCAAAATACACATTGGCTTTAGAATTGATTTTGGTTTTACAGCTCCCTGGTAATCATATTTGTTAAACATAAAAAAGAAAAATAATAAAATTTAATGATCTCAAACAAAGCCAATCATTATACAAAATTTTACCTTATTGGCTTCAGTTAACATATTTTCCCCTAGCTCGATTTTGACATCCTTTAGTTCATTTGCATCTTTATGACTATTCATAGACGAATCAAATGTAACAATTGAGGACTATGAAATTTTGAGTCCCTTCAGTTGGATCTCCAGTTCCTTTTTTTGATACAGTGGTACTCGCAATATCATTCATTCTAGGCATCTGGACAATGGACTAACTGTTTGTTTTTTCTTTTTTTGGTTGTCTTTAGCTTGCTATTATGATTTTGTTATGAGCTAAATGGACTACCTATTTTGTTTTTTCTATTCTTGGTTATCTTTGGCTTCTTATTTTCTTTAGCTTCTTAGTTTGATTTTGTTGCAAGCTAAGTTTGTTAGTAGTGGCAAGAGAAACCTTAATGTTTATTTTAGCTTTTTGAAGATTATGGGACAAATTAATTTCCAAGGCCAAATTTATCATTTTATTTTATTTGAATGTTTGTTACATTTTATTCTGGAATACATTACACACACACACACACATATATCATTTTTTTTATCCTAAAATATAATCATTTTCTAGATATACATGTTAACTATATTCAAATCATATTTATTCACCAAAATATATTTAAATAATCCAATAATTTACTTATTTAACCTCAAAAATAAAAAGGAAATATTTGTTACTTCAAAATAAAAAATGTGGTCAAACTTTATAAAGCTTAATTACCTAGCATTAAATAACCAATCCGTATGCTAGCTTTATGTGAAACTATGTTTAAAACCAAATAATGTTGTAACAATGTTATAAATTTTAAGTTAATAATATAAAAGAATGGAAAAAAAAGTACTAATTTTCTTCAATCTTTTTATTAACTCAATCAAGGCAAGTGTAATAAATCTTAATGAGGATAGACAACTATCTCTAAAGGTTTCATTTTTAAGCACGTGAGACAAGTGTCTCTAAATATGGTATGTTCCCAAAAATTCTTTAATACAATTTCTTTAATACAATGCTGCAATATCAAGATCACAACATTAATATTATTTCAATCACCAATACTATCAGAAGAATAAAATCTTTGAAAAGAAGTCTTTCATATGTTTGATTTCTATACGATTACTAGCCTTTTAACTTCTTCTTCTTCTTTTTAATTTCAAACTTATTTAATCCCATAAGTGACTAGATGAAACAAATACCTTCCTCTTCAGTTTTCTTCTTCTATTCATTTCAAATTACTGCATGATGGGACTTGCTTTTCCCATAATAATTACCCCTATTAACATTATACACAGTGATATGGTATGAATTAAGAATAACTACTGAATGTATTTTTGAATTCTCACCATCATTAGTTTCTTTTTGTTTTTTGGTTTTCTTTTGCTCAATTTAAAAACTAAGATTTATATTTATTTTTTTCTTTCTCTTAACTTGATGTTAAATGGAGGAAATACCTATGAGAGTTCTAACAGATGAGATTAATGGAGGTGAAGCATATTTCAAGCTTGTGGTTCCAAATGTGAACACATTTGATGTAAAGGTAGAAAAGAAATATTCAAGTGCTTTTATGCAGGGATTAACTATTTTTTTATCAATCATTTGGTGCTAAAGATTATAATCTAGGAGTATTGCCATAACAAGACATTCATAGTGAAAATGCTTGACAATGAAGGATGTCCAACTAAACCATTCAAAACAGCATGTATGAGTGAACATGTTCTTGAAATACAAAACTTAAATGTAAAGTGTCAGCAATAGAATTACAATAAAATAAGCTGGTAAGCTTTCAATTTTTTTTTATGTTCATTCTAATTAACTCGTGTACATCCCAAATCATATCCTTTAATAATTCATATCCTTTTAGAATGTTTGAGTGAATTAAATTATGTTTGTGTGCATGATATTACTAACTACGATTGGAAAAAAAATATATGTTAAATTTGATAATTTTAAATATTCTATGTTTGTTTTTTTTTTTTTATTCGAAGGAAATTCCTACGAGGATTCTCCGTACAACAACATATGGAAAATAAGTACAATTTAAAATTACCATTCCAACTTGTCATTCATGGAATCCAATTGTTATGGATAGAAGTGATATTCTTTGCATGGATGGGCTTTGGAATTTCTTCAATTTTTGTAGTAAAACAAGATTACATTCTACAATTTGATTACCATCCAAAATTCATGTTATTAGTTTACATAATGGATGAGAATGGAGTGGAGATCACCTATCCATCATAGATACAATATCCAATAAATGGTAAATGGGACATAATCTAATTAATATTATGTAACTTTGGTTGATTTCAAATTGTGACTACTATACTGTTATGCTTTACAGGTTGTAGCATGCATTCAAGAATCAGTCATTGGAGATTTATGGTTAAATGCAATAGACTTGATTATAAGAAGCGATTGGTACCTTTTTCAAGTTTTCAATACTCTATAACATAGGCCAATTTAGCTCTTAAATAGATGATAACTTATTTAATCCCATTTTGTATAGGTTTTACCAACACTGCCAGCTTATGATCTCCTTTCCAGATCAAAAGTTTATCATCATCAAAAAAGCTCCAACTGATCCTACTTATGAAGTTCTATACACATATCAACTGATTGTTGCTTGTAATAAAAAACCAAAGGAAGTTTCTTGTGTCTACTACAAAAAGGGTGGACTAAAATAGTGAATGACTTTGGCATCAAAAAGGAAGATCAATTGATTTTCTCTTTTGCAAAGTTAGAAAGATCAACATTCTATATTTCTGTTATTCGACCTTTTTAATCAATTGCAAAACTTTGTAATGTGCTTTTATGGATGTCATTTTGCAAAGAATTGGAACTGCCTTTCTATGCAAAATATGTATGCATACTCTAAAGTATAGTGTTAAGAATTTAAGTAGTAGAATGCCAATTCTACTATTTTGCAAAGAATTGAAACTTCCTGTCTAGATTAATGTTTAACATTGCAAAAAAAATCAGTTTTGAAACAATTAATTGCATTTTAAGCTCTTGTGGATGCCGTTTTGCCATTAACACATTCTACACTTATGATTATGGTAAAGTTTTGTTTTTTATAATTGTCAGAAACAAAAGTCATGTATATGCACTGCAAGTAATAGTTTGAAAACTCAAAATTCACGTATTATGCATAGGGTTAAGGTTATATTGCATGAAAGAAATTGAATAGATGTTCTTTTCCCATTTCTTCTTATCAAAAAGATTTATTAGCATTCAATAGCCACATCACTTATAAAGAATACTGAAAAAAGTAAGCCATAACACAAATTAACAAGTCAAGAAACCATACACAAGAAAACCTTAACCCTAAAAAGTTGAAAGTTATATGATTAAAGAATTATGTAATGTTAGGAATAATAATGCTCTCTAGTTGTAGTTCAATGGCATAATTGGCTAGTGTCACTTCCTAAATTAGGAAGAGAACTAGGCTACACTATCAAGTCGAACATATCTTGGAAGCAAATAACTAAATCAATCATAAAAAATTAAATAAATAATTTGCTTATACACTGAACCACTAAAAATAATACGACAGCAATACAGTGCTAGGAGGAGAAATAAAAAGATGATCTAAATTAGTCCCCATAGGAAAACATAGAATCAAACATTAAGCAAGTAAAAGAAGCAAGGCGCATAGAGTACACAGCAATAAACATGTAAAATAGATCCTTGAACAACCAACCATACCGCCAGTATAAGTCCAATATCATCTAGAAGTTGATATATCAATCCACAATGAGCTAAGTTTTGATGGCAGTATCAACACACAATTTATAAGAAGGAAAAAATTTATAGCAAAGACAACACATCAAATGAATAATGTTAAGGAACAATATTATATTATTCGAAGTTTTAATAGCAATAAAAAACAATCCATTATACCAACCCAACCACTTGAGCTTAAATGGCATCTAGAAGTTCAATCATATTGATAATCCACTTGAAACATTACAGAATAAGAACTGACAAAAGAAGAAAGTAAAAAAATCCTAAAACAAAACACCATCACTATCCAATTAATACAAGCAATCAACAACTAGTTAGCAAATTCAGCTCTCTCACCACGAATTCTCCTAGCAATTCGAATGTCTTTAAGTATAATAGTAACACGTTTAGCATGGATAGCATGAAGATTGGTATCCCCAAACAATCCAACTAAGTATGCTTCTGCTGTGTCCTGTAAAGCCAAAACTACATCGCTCTGGAAATACAAATCAATTTGCACATCAAAACATAAGCTTTATCTAATCATGCTCCAACTTAATACAGCATAGACATTAGGCTTTAGCTAATCTAATTTAACATTTGAAAGCTCAATAACATTTTCAAAGACCAATTAATTATAAGAAAGAAAAAAGTTGTTATAATTCTTCTCAAAAAATAAGCAGTGAAGAATATTAATGAAAACGCATATGAAAAACAAAGGATATTTTCTTTCTTATTTAATCCAACTTTCAATTATTGTAAACAAATACATGTTATTTAGTTCAAAACTGGATCAACAATTTAGAATAATAAAATATGAGCTACCTGTTATTCCAATCACCACAAAATTAAAAATCCATCAAAACCAAATTTAAATTCCTTTAAATTTCATCAAAACCGAATTAAAAATCTATCAAAACCAAAATGAAATCATTGAATTAACAAGAAATAATTGGATTAGATTATGAACTGTCCAAAGATAATCAACGACAATCAACTAGCACCCATGTCCTAAATTTTCATGAAGACATGGACTTTAAGAGTATTAAATTGGATTACTTAAGAATTTTGAAACCTATACACATGGCATAGAACCAAAAGATAGAACAATACTAAATAAAATTGAAAGGATAAAATGATTTTCTACTACACAACTAACGTAAAGCTAATTTTTCAAATTTAATTAATTCAATTATCTAGATAATATCAATCACAATGCTGAGGTTGTGAGAGATAATTACGCTATGTAACTGCACAAATGGGTATGGAAACTAACATAGAAACATAGTGCTAGAGAAATTAGTCTACTATAAGTTCTTTTACCCTTGAACAATGAATGATACAACAAAATGTTTTGTATATTGGAGAAACAATTTTAAGGTTTAGTTCGGCTAGTATAAGAAAATTAATGGAGATAATAGAGCAAGGAGAAGAGGATCTAAGTTGAAAAGAGGTGAATTTAGGAAGTGGTGCTTCATGATACTAGACCAAAAGAGTTTTGATTTATCATTTATAGAAATTATGGAAAGGGGAACAAAGTAATTAGAGACAGAAAGATTTAGAATTAAGGGTTAACCATTAAAATAAGTAGCAAGTTAGATCTTTAAAATTTGGTTACCGATTTAGTAGATAATCAGTCATTTCATCCAATGATTAAGATTAAAATTTGATAATCTAATGGTTTTATATGCCTTAGGACATCTTACCCCTAGTGCATATCAGAAAAAATTATTCCTAATTAATAATCTCCTTAATCTAAGAGTCTAACTCTAAAACATCAATTAATCAGAAATGGATAGAGTATGAGAATAAAAGCACAATAAATGCGAATATAATTAGTGTATAACAACAATTTAATCAATTTAGTTAATTTTTTTTTGAAATGAATCAATTTAGTTAATTAAAAGTTCAATAAATTTACTTTAATAAATTTTCATTAATATAATAATTATTGCATAAATTTAATATATATATATATATATGAATATAAAGGTTTAAGAAATATATGCATTTTTATCACATAATTTTTTCCTATGATTACTTTTTTAATAATAATATATTTAACTTAATAGTATGGTAATGTCTTTTTTTATTTTATAATATCTCCAAATATGTCATACTACGAAAATGTATTAAGTTTTATTAGTACATATCAGTACATTTTATTGTGACATAATAATTAAAAATTAAATTATAAGATTATTAATAGTTTAATAAAATTTCATAATCTCATAGTTGGCAGGTATCAACTTGTTCAACTTTTAATTTTGACAAGTTAACTAAAGTTATAGCTGATTAAAATGTAGCAAGTTGATTGGATTGCCTCTCGACTTTTTTCAGCCCGTTTTAGCCCATTTTTTATCCGATTTGAGCCCGGTTTAATTCTACGAGTTCATTATTGAGTGAAATCATTTAAACGTGCAAATTTTGAGAAAATCCATTTTTTTTTACGGGGTGCTACCCCCTTGACTCTTGTCTACTAACCGGCTAGCGGGCCGCTGTACTGGCTCTACATAATGCACTAATTTTAACTGATGTCAAGCTGCGGCTAAATCATAAGGATCCAAAATTAAGGGTTCATAATTTGTAGCACAAAGCAATGGAGGTCTTATGCCATAATGTCCTTTTTAGAAAGGAGTTTTTGATGAACCTACCATAATAGATCATTAACTCTTAAAATCATTAGATTTTATGTAATCAAGAGTACAAGCTCTGGTAGCAATTGTTAAAACCCATATGGCTAAGCTCCTAGAGAGACGAGAAAGGAAGGAAGGAGAGAGTGAATAAGATATTGAATATTTCTAATGTAAATTCAACCTAAATGCAATATACTATGAAATTCAATGAAATTAAAGTAAACAGCTTAAAAGATAGAGAATTTTTAGCCCCTTTTTATAATAGTTTAGAGCAAACTCCTCTCCTATTTTCAGTTCTCCTAAATCCTTAACTTAGGATTCCACTATAATTGGGTTTGCACCCAAAGCTCTTAAACATGTAGTTTCTCAGGAATTTTCCCTTTACACTGGATTTTTGAGATTTCGCCCAATAATAGATTTTCAAAACTTCACCAAATGCTAAAAGGATTACAAGATGAATTGAAGTTTAAAACCTCTCAAGACTCACAAGGAAGCTAATACAAGGGTAGGAATTAAGCTCAATAGCTTTTACAAATAAACACAAGAGATATAAGCTAAAGCACATTGTGTTCTAAAGACAGAGTATAAATTAGAAGTTTAAGGATTTGAGTTGTAAGTACTTGAATCTCTTGGAATGTCTATTAATCATCACTTAGGAACATCTTTCTTTTATAGCCCTTGACTTTAAATACAAAAATATGATTTTTCTGATAAAAAATGAATGTTTTTCTTACTTACATCATCAACTAATGACTCTTTGATACTATGCAAATTTGCTTGAATGCAATAGGTAATGCACGATACTTTTAAATAACATTTATTACTTTGCTCTGTGATATTGATGACTTTCAAGTAACATTTGTGAATTTTCTCTCTGCATTGGAAATGCCAATTTGATCCTCAAAAGATAATGTTCATTACAAATTGATAACTAGCTTCCCTTAGCTTAACTACTTTGATGAATAACGCTGGAGAATTACTTGAACTTTGGTGAAGTTTAATAATAACATGCATGAAGGATAAGTAACAAGCATAAATTTGCTCTCTATACCAAATTCTTTAAATTTAATTAAAAGTAACATTCGCTAAGAGTTAGGAACGAGCATTACCACTTACATATCAGCAAAGACACTTGATGACAATTGTCTAATAGCTTAAACAATAAAATAAAGTTTTAGAATCATCAAGATACATATGGAGACAACGTAAGTATACACATACCTTAACATAGTAACTCTCCTAAATCTACCAACTCTTTGAATAAATACCACAAAATTCCACTCTCATTACTTCATGTAATATCTTAAATTATGCAAATGGTGGCTAAACACCAACATTAAGCTCAAGAATGATAGATTATAAACCATCACAAAAATAGAGCACACAAAATACTACAAGTAATCGAACTAATATGCATTTAAATACTAGATCAAAAATTAGTTATTTAAGGAAAGATTAAGAAAAGAAACTATAAATTACATCAAAACTAATAAAAGATTATTACAAGTATGAAATTAAAGTGGGTTTAAGAACAAAATCAATGGAGAACTGCAAATAGAAGCTTCAAGGTAGAAGATGATACTCCTTGAATCCAAAATCTGCAAATCAACTTTTGATATAATATTCTATCCAATTATTTATCAAAAATGCAAAAATTATTCTAGATTTAAAAGTATTATTTCAAAGAATTTCTCTGATAAAGAACTTACCCTAAAGTCAGAGAAAAGAATAAATTTACATGGGATTAAATCTCAGTTTCAAGTACAAGATTTTAGGTGGTGGACTACTTTTCTCATGTTAGTGCACAAGCTCGTGTTTCTCAAAATACATAGCCCCCGTGCATTTTTTTAATTTTCCAAATCTAGTCCAAAGCAAAATGCACATCCTCATGTACCTTATAGAGCACAAGCTCATGCTTCATCAAGTTTGACAATCAAATGTTGATATTCTGGATGAGCTCATATGCCAGTTATTGCACTACCCACTGCACTTCCCTTATACATGTTTTGTTGCTTTTCTTTGTACAAGCTTAGCACTTTAGGGTATACTACCTTATACTCCCTAATTTGGTGGTTTTTAGTTTCTTTTATCCTACAAATCTTGCATTTTATACAAATCGGATCAGGAATAAAGAATAAGAGAATTGATGATAATTACATTGATTTTACTCAAGATCCAAGATAAACACACATAATTCAAGGGAATTTCATGTAATTATATTTAGGGAAATATTAGGCACATCAATACCCCCCTAAACTTGAATATTTGCTTATCATTAAGCAAAGAAGCTTTCATACTAATGGAAAATTGATTGACTTCACAACAACTGCTTGCATTAATAAGTTAGGATGGCTCAAGAGATTAAAGACTAATTTGAAATATAGAAGAGTTTCAAATTAGATTGAAATCAAGTGCTCAAATTTATATCACCCATTGATCATACGAGAATTATGTTGCACAAAAACTAAAAACATGGATTTTTTGCATTTCAAATAGGCATACACACTCAATCCCATCCTTAGAAACCTCTCTGAATAATTTTCAAGATATCATCTATCTCATATGTATAGCCATTCAATTCATCTCCAGTAATGGAATCCATAGTTTTAAAAGGATCAAAAGGACTCTTATTAGGCTTCTAATGGGATTTTAAGGGTAATGGTTAAAAAAAATTTAAATGCACAAAATTTGAGAAAGTTGCTAATCAAATGAAATGAGTAGCTATAAAGGGACACAAATATGCATGGGAACCCTTTCCAAACTCAAGTGATTTCTAGATTTACTTCCACAAACATTAACTACTCATCATTTTGCTAGTTTTGGCAACTATTTACTGTAAGAATTAATATTTCACAATTCACTTGCTCTTTATAGAGTTGAAAGAGATAAACTTTAAGTCATTTTAACTCAATTTTCACATTTAACTATTTCTTCCCCAAGCACACTAAGGTATAACTTAATGGTAAATGCATATATGGCTTGAGCAATAGACTCAGGTTCGATTCCCCCTTACCTGCTAAAAAATATATATATATTTCTTCTCCAAACTCATTTCAAAATACACACACTTTTTATTTTACTTCCTTTTTCTTTCCTTGTTTCACTCATTCTTTTTATTTTCTTTCTTTTTCTTGATTTCTTTTCTCTTGTGAACCAAAGAGCATCAAGTATTTTGTTTTGACCAATAAAACACCTTCCTTTCTTTCACAATTATAGCATAAAACCACTCCTCATCATCAACAATAATCAACTTTCTAGTTTTCAAGCATTTTAAGTAAAAGTTGCATAATTCTAAGAGAATTAACAAACAATTTCAAGAAAATGTAAAAGGTGAAAAAATATGGTTAGAATTCAATCAAAGAACACAAGAGCTAAATGTATACATAAAACTACACAAAAAAAAAAAAAAAAAATTGGCTCAAATGTAAAAACTAGTGATAATGTAAAATAAAGGTGGATATATGTTTTTTTGTTATACAAAGAATGTTGATATCATGTTCTTTATCGCAAATGAATTCGAATTTTACCTCAACAAATTGATTGGTATATTATAAGACATGCGAGGTAAAAAAAAAAAAAAAAGAATAAAAAATTTATAAAAACCCTCTCTAAGCAAGCATTCACAATTCCAAACAAAAATTTGAAATGCAACACCAATTAAGAATGATCTCAGCATGGCAATCATCACGCAAAACAATAAAATAACCTGCAAATATTTTTATAATTCTCATTAATCATGGCCCATCTTTTACCTCTAAGTCATCTCAACAAAGTAGTCATTAATCAATCTAATCAATTTCCATATTTAACCATCAATCACTTCACATTTCAGTATATCTACACATCTGTTTACAAATCTCCAAAGTTAGGGCATCATAAAACAAAATAAAATTATAAAGCATCAAGAATTAAAACTATACCAATGAACCAACAAATTTAAATGAAAAGTATCATTAATTGAAATTTAAAACTATGATAATATCCAAATATAAACTACTAAAGCAAGAAAACTAAAATTCTTCTAATCTCCCACCCCATCCCCCACCTATCTTAAATTTAACATTGTCCTCAATGTCAAGACTATGAAGATAATGAACAAAATGTATCAATATTTGTAAGGGAGACAAAACTAGAAGGGATATGCAGTAAACTAGGTAAAAATAATCTGGGATATAAAAGCTTAAGGATATTGACTTTAAGGATGTGTTGAACTTCAAATAAAAAAAGGCAAGTTCGATGAGGTAAGCGGTGGTGGATAGTTGATTCCTATATGAGCAAGGCATGCATCTAATTTAATCTCCATCTCTAAAAGTTGCTATCAATTGTACTGCAATGCCTCTCCAAAATATCATGCTTTTCCTCCATCACCTTAAATTGTCATTCATGCCAGTCTCAAGCACATCAATTCTTACCATTACCTTTATAAGGGAAATGCTCACTTGCTGATTTTCTACTGGATAGGCGTCTTCATCTTCAGAGTCATTATATACTGGTGGAAATTTTACTGCACCTGCTCCATCTAATGGATAAAATCCTTTGCCTCTTCTTTTTACCAAACCCATGGACTCTAATATTTTTATTTCCACTTTCATCTTTCTTTCAGCTTTTAAGGGACGAGATTTGTCCACGTTAATAGGCCTATAATATACAACTATTTTTGTTATGTACCCACTCACTACAATACTGTCATTTGTCTTATTAGCTTTAGTTTGAAATTTTGCTCCCAAAAAGAACACAACATTGAACCAATGATTATGCATCAAACATCATAAAAAATAAAGTTCTAATTTATTCATAACACCAGTGTTGTGTTTTCTTCTAAATAAAGATGAAGCTAATGTTTGATGGACATATCACTAAGCTAGGTCTGTAATTTCAAATACCTGAGAGACTCTTGCCACATATTTATTTGTTCCCCTAAATTCCTTTCAAAATTCTTGCCGAAATTTATTTTTCATAATAGATCCATTATATCTCAATATCTTACCCAATTGACGAAGATTCAACCTTCCACCCACGTTACCAAGTCTAAAGGTTAATATAGCATCATGATCACCTTCCATAAATGTATAAGAGATAAGGAATTCCAAGGTGATGGCACTAAATGTGGGAGGTCTAATTTTAGAAAACTCTAGTAAGGATGCATGCTCTAACCATCCTTTTATTTTTGCAGTCCAACCCAAGTAATTCATTGTATAATCATCAAAATACATAATAGATAAGATGTCCTTACAGTATAGCATAACACACTTTGCATCTTATTTGTCATCCTTGAATTGAATGGCTAGCTATGGAGGAATGGCTAGAGGAGGAGGTGCAAGTTAGACTCTTGCTGGTCTTTTTAGAGTCTTTTTTGAGTCCTTTACTGTGCTGGTGGTGAGAGGGTTTGGGAAGGAGCAAGTATTGATGGTGGTGAATTCGAACTTGAAGTCTCATCTCTCTTTCTCTTGTAATATTTGTTTGGCACCAATTTTTTTGAAGCAATAATGTTTTGGGAGTGGTAAGAAAGAGCGAGGGTTTCAAGTGTTTATGTCTATTAATATGTTGTCCCTTTCTTCGTGTGCGTGTATATTTTTTTTTAATAAAAATTAGCTCCTAAATTTAAAATCTATAAATTCTATTTTTAATCAAAAAGCTAATATTTATAAATAAAATGTTATATTCTAATTTTGATTTACTAAACGCTTAGTGCTAGTAGTTGGATATTCAATCATTGATAGTTGATTTTCAAAAATTAAATCAAACGAGCATTTAATTTGTATAAAATATTAACAAAAATTATATTTTAAACAATTAAAACTACAATTATACTTTCAATTTAAATAGTAAAAAGACTGAGTATTAAAAATTCATATCGAAATCACTGATTTTGAAATTCACATATGCCATTTAATGAGGAAAAAAAAAAAAACTCTCCCGCTCTCATTTTATTTGGAACTTTTTTTTTTATATTTCAAAAAGTATGTCTTATTTTTATTTTTAATATTTTTTTATCTTTTATATCTATTTTGTTTTAAAATATTAATTTAATTTTTTTTCATAAAATTTATAAAAAAATATATAAATAGTATAAAAGAAAAAATAGCAAATTATTTAAGATATCCCTATATTTTATGAAGAAAGATATATTCCAAAAAAATTGAAACGGATAGGGTATTAATTTTTTAATTTTCTAGGAGACAACTGTTTGCAGCATGTCACATACCAATTCTATCTAGTTAGTATTTTCAAAAACCAACAAATGTAATATTTAATCGACAAATTGACAGGTGAAAATCTGAAACAATCTTATTGGTAATTAACAAATCAAAACGGAGAAGCCGGTAGCAACTTTCTAATTCTGGAAGAAAAATACTGGCAGCACCGGTAACTCGCCCATCTCATCCCCGTCAGAAAACCCAAAATCGAGCCGAGCTGTACGAGTTGAAGTGAGTCCAATAGAGTTATTAGCTATAGCCATCTTGGGGGAGATTGTCCTAGAAACCTATGAGAGGTCGCCCAGAATCGAATCAGAATCAGTGAAGCAAATCTTAGTGAGCATCTAAACCGATAATTTGTTCTTATTGAGTATTTTAATCGATAATTATTAACAAATTTGATTAATATTTGGTATTTGATAGATAATTTTGGGGGAAATTGTTGAATATATACAAGTATTGATTCGTTTTATTATTTTTTTTTTTTAAATAGGTTTTCAGATGGTATATGAACTATGATTTGAATCCATATCTTTGTGCTGATATTGGGTTTGATAATTAATTTTTTTTTTTTTTTTTTTTTTTTTTTTTTTTTTTTTTTTTTTTTTTTTTTTTTTATGATGAGTTAAGCTCATTAGAATTCATTGGTATTGAATTATTGGTGCTGATGTTCAGTTTGATAATTAACTGATGCTAGTGTTTGTTGGTGATGAGTTCAATTCATTGGTATTGAATTATTCGTGATGGTTTTGAGTTTAAAAAGAATCTGTTTTCTTAACTTCTAGAATACGTGACTGTCAAATGCTGGTTGTGAATAATGGTCAGGGCACCTTTTTCCCTTTTTCCCCTTTTTTTTTTTTTTTTTTTTGCAATTTTTCTCTTTTAATCTTGTTTTAAGAGAACTTTAAACCTGAAACATTACTACATCAGTGTTCACAGCCATCTTTCAGTTGTCTCATTTTAAAACTCGTGCACAAAAAATGCAAAAATAGTTGAATTTAACTGTTCTCCAAGTGCTGGCAGCACGCATGTTTTTATACAAGTGATTTTTCTTAATCTGCAAGGATGTTTTCAATGAACTCTAACTGGGGAAGCTTCATTATGTGTAGTTTCAATTTGCCTAATTTCAGAGTCTGGTCATATCTGTAGAGTGTAATTCAATTTAAAATATGGGAGCTGTCATGTTTCCGGAAAATTCACTTTTTAATCTAAACTTTCTTTGTTTAAAGTTGAATCAATGTGTATTCATTTTTGAAGTATTGAAACTACACCTGAAGAAGGGCCAAACCATTATGATATTAGCAAAAATGGTTTCATTTCACTTTTCTATGATTTTTTAAAAGTAAAGTGCAACACAGAATCCTTCGCAACATTCTGGATTTCCTGACTTATAATTTCAGTTTGGTGCAAATCACTGTCTTGGTAGTATAGATTCATATACTGATCTTTGTAAAACTGATTCTTGATACAAGTCCAGAAATCTTATGAATTTTGAACGTTGAATTCAGAGATGGAAAACTTGTCGGAATTGCTATTCACAATTTCTTACTACAATCTGGAATTGGCTTTCTAGTGGATATTACCTATAACTAAGGTGTAGTAGGTTCATGCTATTTTACCATTCATCATGAACAATGAAGCTAATTTTAGAAAGAAAAAAAGTGAAGCTGGTCAAATTTTCTTCCATATTATATCATAGAAGTATAGACTGATTCATGTATATGTCCTTAAAGTAGATTTTTGCCCCCTTTCAAAACAAAAAAGGAAAAAGAGACTGGAGTGTCAAACTTGGGTTATGTTTCTCATGATTATTTTTCTTTCTTTTCTCTGAATGGGTCAATTGATTGATTCCTATCAGGCATATGCAAGATGTCTTTCAGAATAGCGCAAATTCGCCTCATGAGTTCACACCCTGAGGTTTATGAGCCATGTGATGATTCATTCACACTAGTTGATGCACTTCTAGCTGATCGAACTAAGCTGTTAGACCATAATCCAAGAGTTTGTATGGAAGTCGGTTGTGGTAGTGGTTATGTTATTACCTCTCTAGCTCTTATGCTTGGACAGCAGATTCCTGGTATCTACTATATTGCCACTGATCTCAATCCTCATGCAGTGAGAGTCACTCATGAAACACTAGAAGCACATGGTGTTCATGCAGAGTTGATAGCCACTAGCATTGCATCTGGCCTCGAAAAGCGTCTGGAAGGGATGGTAGATGTTATGGTTGTGAACCCACCTTATGTGCCAACGCCAGAAGATGAAGTGGGTCGCGAAGGAATTGCCTCTGCTTGGGCTGGAGGGGAGAATGGTCGGAAAGTTATTGATAGGATATTGCCCATTGCAGACAGTCTTTTGTCTGATAGAGGCTGGTTATACATGGTCACTGTTACAGCAAATGATCCTTCACAAATATGTCGTCAAATGAGAAATAAGGGTTATGCTTCCAGAATTGTTGTCCAAAGATCGACAGAAGAAGAGAGTCTTCATATCATTAAATTCTGGCGAGATTCTGACACTGAAGTGGAGACGAAGAAAACCTTGACAACAAGCAAATCAATTTCTGAAAGGGTCATGGAGTCTTTGGTTTCACAACTTCCTCAATTATCATTTTTGAGAAATGGCGGTAACAACAGCTAATTAGAGGAGAAGGTAAAGTGCATCTGCCTCCAGGCTTTATATTATTTTCTGGTTTTGGATATTTTCATGTTGTTTCATGAGGGGTTTTCCCTGTATGCCTTTTTGTTAATTCCAAAGTGTTCTACTTCAGCAAAAGCTCAGATTTTTCCAAGGTGTTTTACTCCAGCAAAAGCTCAGATTTTTTTTTTTTTTTTAAGCAGCATTTGCTCACTCTCTTCCACCTATGAATGTCTATCGCTCCTCTGTCCTTCCCACGTCCTCCCTTCCCCCTTCCCCATTCTCCTATTTCCATATCCTTGTTCTTTCACTCTATGGTTAGGGTTGAATTGTTTCAATGGTTTTGGCTGTATGACTGAGTGAAATGCCTTCTGTGGGCTAGTTTGGTATTGCTATTAGAACTAGCAACTTCTGGACTAAAAATAAGGAACTATTTTGAAACAATGGACATTAGCTATTCTTGATTTTTCCGGACCTAAAGCCAATTTTGAGAAAAGCTTGTATTTGAAGCTTTTTCCATAATTAGTTTTAGGCCCATAAAATTCAAATTGCAAGTAGTAGCTATAATCCATTAGCTCACTTGCTCATTTTTTACTCAAAAGCTGCTATTTGCAATAAAACTGCCACTTATATTAATCATTTTCTTTTTTGTATGTTTTCGCTGTTAATATTCAGCTTTTTCTCAAATTGTTTATTGGTTTTTTTATTTTGTAACCAGACATTTCACATACCATTTACCTTCTTGGGTCTTCGAGGAATCTAACATGGAAGGCCTTTCAAATTTTTCTCGAAGCAAGTTTCAGAGCATGTGGATGTCAATATCTTAAAGACCTTATGAGTTCATGTACAACTTGGAGGAAAGCTTCCTTAATTGTCCGTGACGTTGGACGTGAGTTCATTCATCGGTTTCATATGCGTTGGTTATTGATTCTAAACTGCTTCTTGAATATCTCAGAAGTCAGATCTACAGCAGTATAGTATTAATGACCTCTTTCAGTTTCAAATGTCAATTACCTTAATATTACTGTATTTTCTGCCCTATTGTAATGTCTGAAATTCGTCTTGCTGGCAACCATTTTTATTAGTCTCGTTCTGTCTTAGAAGCTGCATTGGCGGGCATGGGTCTTGCCCGGGCCAGGTTTGACTAAAATTCAAAGGCTGGAATGGAGGGCCACCCCAAGCTCCAATGACTAAGGCCAAGCTTGGTCTTAGAAACAATCAGTCTAAATCAGATTGAATTTGAATGAGTGGCTTCTTGTGAATTAAATTCATTTGTAAAATAATTCAAATCAATGACACAATTTAATAAAATATAATTTCAGAAAAAAAAAAAAAGAATTTAATAAATTAAGAAAGATATGTTTTTTGATAATTATCTTATGGAAGGGTTGGTTGATGAAGATTTGAATTCTTTAAAATTCATTGTTATTGAATTATTGGCGATGGTTGACGTCCAAAGTAAACCCTATGCCTACTAGCAATCTGTGCTTTTAACTTCGAGAACATGTCTGTTCTTTTCCATGTGTTGATTGGTTTATTTGCATCTGTCATTATAGGCTTGTTTATGGCTGACCCTCATTTTGAAAACTATCAATTCTTTTCGCAATTCTTTTCACAAATTGAGATTAAACCTCACTGAAGAACAGTTCTACTGGTGAGTAATGATCAGGGCAACAATGTATGCATTGCACTTTTCATACTTCTCTTTTAAAGTTGGTTTTAAGAGAACTTTAAAGCTGAAAGTTGAATTTTAAAACTCCTCGAATCTAACTGTTGATATTAAAAATTAATATACTAAGTTTAAAGGTCAGAGGTCAGAATTTGGATAGTTTTTAATTTGGCTCAAATTAACTTATTTTTGAAAAAAAAATTTATGTTTTGAAAATTCAAATAATAAAAAAAAATTATATTTAAAAATAATTAAAAAGTTTAAGCATTTAAAAAATATATTAAAAAAATTAGCGACCCGGAAAAAAAAAAAAGAAATTAATCAATGATGTTAGGCTTTTTGCTGCTCCTTTCCCATCTCTTTATCCTCTTCGCACAGTTATACCTCAATCACGAGTATAACTGAAAAGCCCCATTACCAATTGCTCCAGGGGAGCATACTCCCAACAAAAACGTCTCAATATTTTGAAGACCTTGTGACTTCATCTGCAGCTTGTAATTCATGATATTGGAAGTTCAGCTCATCGATTGGTTTCAAATATTTAAATGCATCAAAACCGCCCAAAGTGAAAATGCTGTACATTTTGTATGGAGAGCAACTGCCGGATTGACCTAATATATCTCTACACATTATTCATATGCTCTTGCTAAAGTTATTCAAGGACTCTGCAAACCTATACCGAGTGTCAACTTCGTGTGAAGTAAAACCAAGGAAAATCTTTGAGAAACAGTAGGTCATGAAATGAGGGAGATCTTTCTAGTCTTCTTAGTAGTCCTGGTGGTAATAGCATCAGATATTTCTCTTCTTCGTTTGTTGTTGTTGTTGGCAGCAATAGCAGTGCCAATATTCTTGCTCTTCTTGTTATTTATGTTGTTGTCCTTGTTCTTATCATTTTTGTTGCCATCCATGCCCCCAGACTTCCTGCCCTTAGTTTTTAATGCATCTTTCACAAACACCCTTAACCTCCATAATGTCGATTCACTCTGTTGGTGCCAACATAATACAGTAAGCTATTCTTGATTAGCCAACGCAACATTATTTTATTAAATGTAACTAAAAATCCAAATATACAATAAAAGTGCCACCTGAGCGTCCATGTCAAGGTCCACCTCTTGAGCTGTTGATTGGAAGCTTGGATTATCATCAGCAACTATCTCCAATGCCCTAGTCAGATCTTCTGGAGACAATAGAGTAAGAGCTGTCCCGAGCTTCATTTTATCTTCAACAGACATTTTTCTGAAACACTTGCCACAGTTAGAATTGGCTTCTAGGAAGAGAAAATGGAATATAATGAACCATAGTTGAAACCTCAGTTGGCCAGAGATAAGCATGTACAACATCATATGCAAGCACATGTTATCACAGCCATCATAAAGATGCAATCAGGTTCATGATACTGGCTTAATATACAGCCTCTATAAAGATTTTTTTTTTTTTTTTTTAATTAAGGTTTGACACTACAAATGCATGTGGACATGCACAAACACATCAAAAGATATGCCTGTGCACACTATCGCAGTGCATTTCTTATGCGTACGAGAGACTGAATATATATCATTTTTCTCTTTAATTTGATACAAGAAATTCAAGAAAGGATAGAAGAGAAAATATAAGGAGAAGAAAAAGTCATCCACCTCTAACCAATGCACAGGATCAAGAAAAGGGCAGGCACAACATCATGTGCAAGCACATGTTATCACAGCCATCATAAAGATGCAATCAGGTTCATGATACTGGCTTCATATACAGCCTCTATAAAGATTTTTTTTTTTTTTTTTTTAATTAAGGTGTGACACTACAAATGCATGTGGACATGCACAAACACATCAAAAGATATGCCTGTGCACACTATCGCCGTGCATTTCTTATGCGTACGAGAGACTGAATATATATCATTTTTCTCTTTAATTTGATACAAGAAATTCAAGAAAGGATAGAAGAGAAAATATAAGGAGAAGAAAAAGTCATCCACCTCTAACCAATGCACAGGATCAAGAAAAGGGCATGCACAACATCATATGCAAGCACATGTTATCACAGCCATCATAAAGATGCAATCAGGTTCATGATACTGGCTTCATATACAGCCTCTATAAAGATTTTTTTTTTTTTTTTTTAATTAAGGTTTGACACTACAAATGCATGTGGACATGCACAAACACATCAAAAGATATGCCTGTGCACACTATCGCCGTGCATTTCTTATGTGTATGTGAGACTGAATATATATCATTTTTCTCTTTCATTTGATACAAGAAATTCAAGAAAGGATAGAAGAGAAAATATAAGGAGAAGAAAAAGTCATCCACCTCTAACCAATGCACAGGATCAAGAAAAGGCAAAACTAAGAAAGTCACACAGATGGAGCCCAGGGAAAAACAAGTTTATGAATGATTTGAATTTAATTTAGACGTTAAAATTTAGATTTTTCTCTTGAAATTCCTGCCTACTGTAATTATGCGACTTTGCTTATTTACACGATTGTTTGCTTTTTATCTAGTACATTTTAGAATTATTCCTAATCTGGGGGATTACTGATCCTGAGAATTCAAGGGAACAGGCACGAAATCTGTACAAACATCTACCTGACCGAGTTATATGCTGAACCTTTTATCAGAGGAAGTAGGAGTATTTGACTTGGTCTGAAAGGAATGTGTGCCTCTTGTTTTTCTCCTCTCTCTCTCTCTCTCTCTCTCTCTCTCTCTGTGTCTGCATCTTCTGCTCCTCCCGTCTGCCATCCACTGCTACAGTACCCCAGGCACCTTTTGGATCACCCAACAGTTCACTTGCCTTCTTTTTCAAGTCAAATTTCAATCATAAATTCTTCCTTCTTTCTGCATCATTACAATCCCTGAGTTCCCATATTTTCCAGGCCTTAATAGTCAACTCAACCCTAAACCTTCTCTCTCAAACTGTCAACCTTAATTTGTTTGTCATATAGACTTATAGCAACCACTTCTTGCATAACTCCTACTTCTTTCTACCTATGCTATAAACCTTAAAATCTAGTGCTTATTCAATCTTTGTGAAACAAATAAGGACCAGAATGCTGGCATCTAAATCTTCCCAAGTAAAAACTTACCACTTACATTGAATGTCAGTCAAGGACAAGAAAAGCTAGAAAACCAACCTCCTTGCATAATAAACGTGGGGGAAGTGCTGTCTTATTATCCCAGCAAGCCACCCTAATCAGGTACACCAAATAAGTGGAAACATAGAACAAAGTTTTAACTGCTTCACCTCTCCATTGCTTCTAACACACTGGAATTTAACAAACTCAGCACTTGCCAAATTTACCACATAGTTTATGATTTATCCCAAATGGACCAAGAGGCAGTAATACAATAAAGAGATGATTGAGAACTATTGTCAATATTTACATCATACTTAACAAAAAGCCCATTGAAATTTCCTCACTTAAGTCAATGACCTCATTTCTCATGACTGGTTGAAAAAGAAGAAAAATAACAAAACTCTTCACGAACATACGAAGTTCCAAAACATATATATAATCTGCAAAGCATAGAAAACTGAAAATTATGAAGCATGATTCCAACCTGCACAGATCGGCATTTAAAGAAATACAACATTTTACTACCCTTTCACCATCTCTCATCTGTTCCAGTTCCATGCACTCAAACCTCTTCCCCATTTAACTTATCAACATGTATCCTCTGTTTACCCCATCCCCATGAATTGTCTCCCTTAAACGTTAGAATTCCACAACCAAATTATCCAAAGTTGTTAGAAACTTAGAACCAAAAACTAGGTGTTATGCTTTGCAAAATGTTAAAATAAACAACAATACCAGTTTATTTAAGAACAAGAACTCAGCTACGCTTAACCTCCCCCTCTCCCTTTTTCTTTCTCTACATCTAAATCTTCCTAATTAAAAACTTACCAATTACGTTGAATATCAGTCAAGGACAAGAAAAGCTAGAAAACCAACTTTCTTGCATGATAACTGTGGGGGTAGTGCTGTCTTGTTATCCCAGCAAGCCACCCTAATCAGGTACACCAAATAATTGGAAACATAGAACAGAGTTTTAACTGCTTGACCTCCCCATTGCTTCTAACACAAAGGAATTTAACAAACTCAGCACTTGCCAAATTTACCACATAGTTTTATGATTTATCCCAAATGGACCAAGAGGCAATAATACGTTAAAGAGGATGATTGTGAGAAACTATTGTCAATATTTACATCATACTTACAAAAAGCCCATTGAAATTTCCTCACTCAAGTCAATGACCTCATTTCTCATGACTGGTTGAAAAAGAAGGAAAATAACACAACTCTTCACAAACATCCGAAGTTCCAAAACATACATATAATCTGCTAAGCATAGAAAACTGAAAATTATGAAACATGATTCCAACCTGCACAGATCAGCATTTAAAGAAATACAACATTTTGCTCCCCTTTCACCATCTCTCATCTGTTCCAGTTCCATGCACTCAAAGCTCTTCCCCATTTAACTTTTCAACATCTATCCTCTGTTTACCTCACCTGCTAACCCCATGAACTGTCTCCCTTAAATGTTAGAATTCCACAACCAAATTATCCAAAGTTGTTAGAAACTTAGAACAAAAAACTAGGTGTTATGCTTTGCAAAATGTTAAAATAAACAACAATACCAGTTTATTTAAGAAAAAGAACTCAGCTACGCTTAACCTCCCCCTCTTAACCTCCCCCTCTCCCTTTTTCTTTCTCTACATATGCTTTTAACCAGTCAGATTATATATATATATATATATATATATATATATATATATATATATATATATATATATATATATATATATATATATATATATATATATATGTATGTATGAGGCAAAATCCTGTCAAGGTTTAAAACAAACCTGCATTTCTGAACTACCATTGTTCTGAGATTCTCCAGTTGCAAGTCAACCTCACAAAGCTGAAAAAAATTTAAAACATAAGGCTCAAAGCATCTGAAAGATTGAAATTGTTCACAACTTAACAAGCAAAGCATAACCATGTATTTGTTGGGCATTATTTAGAAAAAGAAAAAAAAAACTTGCAAAAGATTAAAGAATATCATGAAGCTTCCTTTTAGTTTATAGTTTGCTTTACACAAAGCTTTTTAAGTTTTGGCATACTTCGTTGCTTAAATCCCTAGCAATGTTGGCATGTGAAACCTCCTGAGAAAGTTTCATGGCCTCCTGTGCTGCCCCTTCATCATTTGCTAGTCTTTTCTCCTGCAGGCATTTATGGAATTTATCCAGCAATTCAAAAAATCAGCATATCCTAAAAAGAGAATAACAAATACCACATGCACTCCTGGAAAAAACAATAAAGCAATTCCTAGTGAGGGAAGGAAAAAAAAAAACACTCCAATAAGTTAAAGATTTACCTCTTCAGCAACTTTAGGCAAAAGTTGCAGCCATTTTTCTTCAAACTTTTCCAACAGAGTCCTGGCCATTACATGAACATCATCTCTTTCATCATTGTATTTCATCGCATTCTTAAAAACCAGTCTAACATCAGCGTATATTTCGCGAACATTCTTGTACCCAGTGCCATCCTTAGCCTCCATTTTATTTTTTATTGTACCTAAATCCATTGGCTTTTCAATAACCTGGTATAACATTTTGATTGAAGTCATGTACCAAAAGAAAACAAATGATTAACAATGAGAGATGATGAATACAGGCTGAAGCACATGAAATGATCCAAAAATTTTCAAGGTATAATATAATAACAGTTAAAATTTATGGTAACCCACCAACCACAGGCCATATATAACTAGACACATTAAAACTTAAATATTTGCATCCTGCCAACAATTAACTTACAGCTTAAGAGCTCCAATCCTAATTTTTCCAATTTCCAGTAGGTTTACAAAATGCAATGTCTCATGACAAGAGCAATTATTTAATACAATTTCATAAGTTTACAATTAGAATTAGAAAATTTTAAAAAAAAAAAAAAGCATTAAAGAAAACTCTCTTATATTTTAAAATCCAAGGAAGCCTAGGGACCAAACCCTAACACATTTTCTAAACAATATATATATATATATATATATATATATATATATATATATATATATATATATGTATGTATACACACACACACACACACACACATATTTTAAATCCTCGAAACCCGGAAAAAAAAATCCAAAACTGCATCAAATTCTTTCCTTTCCACACTTCCTTTGCCACTCATACAAAACACTTCAATGAACCTTCATTTGCAGACTCCTGACATCTCTGAATACAGTGCCCAGATGAGACAAACACCCACTGGCATCACAGAGATTGTTGAGGTGATCAATAATGTTCTGACAGAGGAAAGATATTTATGCCTTGGTTATGGGGTCATGAGAACCCTGCATCTGTATTCCTCTTGAATCCCAAACTAGGTTGTGTTTGCTGTATTGAGATGTATTGGGCCAGCAAGCGAGAAAGAGTTGAGGCTGTCTTTTTTGTTACTTTTTTTCATTTTCAGAAATTCCTATTTTTCATTAAATCATCATATGATTGACATGTAATATTGCTGTTATACAAAAAACAAAAACTGGATTCATTTGAAAAAACGATTGGCTATATGGGCTAAAAAAGTTTAATTTATGGGGTTCCCCAGTTTACTGATACACAAACCAGAGTTGGAGATGTCTCCGCATTTGCTCATAAAAAGGAAATCAAGCATGAAGAAATAAGAGAGAGAAAAAGGAGAAAGGGGGAGGGTGGAGGTGTTGTGTGTGGGTTGGTTGGTAAGGAATTGACAATAAGAGTATCAATTGAAGACCCCAAAGAGAAACTAAATAACTGGATTCTTTAACAGTAACATTACGCTTCACCTTATAATAGTCATGCAAACCATAACGTACAACATCCACTGGTTGCTTGAAAGGCCACGCCCACTTGTGCTGAGTGATCTAACCAAGAGACAAGAAAATAAATTAAGTTCTTCACCAGGGTTATAGACCACATTTCACTGGAGGACTCATAAATGTAATCTGCCCAATCATGTCCAAAAAAAATTGATAAAAAAGAACAGCTAAGTCAAACAAGTAAAATTGGAGAGATGTCGCCTTAAACAAGAAAATAACCTTACAACATTCACAAAATTTATCAGGAAAAGAGAGAATACAAATAGAAGGATCAACATCTATTAAAAGAAAAGGAGTGGAGGCCCAATCACTGGTGAAGAAAGATGAATTTATAAATAGCCAATAGAAAAGCATCCCCAAGCTTTTGAACCCAAAGGCAAAAAATGGCCTAGTGTTACCTGAAACAAGTATTTCTCTTAAGTCAACTTCCCCCTATACTGACTCAGAGAGGAAGAGAAGCCCATGATCTCACAAGTGACAACACAGAATCCAAATTGTAATCCTAGCCCAAAACTATACAGCTAAAGACAAAAGTCTTGGTATCATCAAAAAAGTGAGAGAGAGCCAACAGAAAACTCTTTAAGACCCTAAAATAGAATAGTGACCCACCCCCCTCTACAGAATGATTGAGATCACCAAATCCTGTCCGCCAAATCGTCACCATCTAAGACTGGAAGTTTTAAATTCACTAAGGTTGAGATATTTTCTTTTGACAAATAGCTTTGTAGATTCTAGCAGTTCGTGCTCTTCAATATAGAATGCTGTTGTCAAGCAGCTGTTCATCTATGAAGAAAGCTAACAGAATCTATTTTAATTAAGTACAAGATTCTAGATATCTGAACATCATGATGAAGACAGATTATATGCATATCATAAATCTTATTTGGGGAGAAAAACAAACTTCAAGCTTTATAGGATAAAACTTCAAGCTTTATGGGATAACTGGAGCATTAGTTAATGATGCTGCAAAGAGATAAAGTCAATGGAATACTGGTATTCCCAAAAAAAAAAAAAGAGCATAAATAGTTAACACAGAAACAAAAAAATCAACAGGTACTTTAATGGCAAATTAGGCTCTAAAAGTTGGCATCCTCTGTATATGCCTATCATTCTAACTTGTCAGATATTTTTCTGCAGAAGTCCACATGGCTGTTCATTTACCTCCCACCCTAGACCCTACAGGGGTTGATGGTCGGGAGCAGTTTAATGAATTTGAGCTCCAGGCTGCTTTGTTTTCTACAAATTATTTGTAGACTGCCTTCTAGATGATCGTAGAGCCAAAATACAAATCTGGCTATTGTTAAGCAGCCATTGCTTAAGAAGCTTAAGCTGTTAAGAGGGTGGGCCAGCAATACAATTAACATACAAGAATAATCACTTCTACTCTAATATATATGATTTGTAATCTAATCAAATGGAAGAATAATCAACCTATCATACCTCAGAAATACAAAAATCAGAAGGGAAAAGAACAAGAAGCAAAAAATTAAAAGAGACCAAAGTTTCAGTTCAATGTGAGATGCCAAATTCAAACCTCCAACAAAGCCAATTGTGGAAAGCATGCATTATTCATGATTTATTCCAAAGCATGTAGTTGCAACCGACCGCACAACAGTTCAAATAGACAATTGCAAAGTGCTGATATTTGCCTGATGAAATATTCCCGAAAACTGGTGCATGAGTTCTTGCATTCTCTTTTCAGCTGCTGCTTCCCTGTGTGATACATGGTTCTGTTGCTCCTCAATGTTCGCCAAATATTTTTCCCTAACTTTATCCTTTACAATTGATCTACATTTAGCACTGTTTGGTTGTTTATTATCTGCAGTCATATAGAATTGTTCAACCAAATTTACCCCTTGCTCAAGCTGCAAGGAAAATAGATGTACTTCAGCAGAAATTCAACAAGCAGGTAAAATCTGGGTGAGGCAAGGGAAAAATGTAAAAATCTGTATATTTGAAAATGCTGAATTTGAAATTTTCGTAATAACAGTAACTAGCAACGGTATTATCAAGCAAAGGATCTACAAAGCTCACCTCATTAACTTTTAAGACTAATTCATTAATGCATTGGCTAAAACCTTCCATTTCTGAGACATCAGCTTCAGCATTTCTGATATCTGGACTGAATCTGATCAGGGGTTCCATCTGACAAGGGAAACAAACAGGGAAGTGAAATCTTGAATTTCATTAAAAAAATTATAATTATTATAATTTTAATTATACTGTCTAGGATCCCTTTTAACTTAAAAAAAATTAAAATAAATATATAGAAAAGAAATTCACAAAATAAAAAACAAAACAAAGCATTATAATTAGACAACAACAAGAATTACAGAGAGCATTGGACTTACAAAAATAATAATAATAATACCAGGGCATCAACAAGAACAAGAACAAGATTCAAAGCAAAATCAATAACTTAATCTTTCAACAAAGTAACAGCGCAACAGGGGAAAAAAAAAAAAAGAAAGGGATGCTAATGTGCTAATGCTAATTAACTTCAGTATTAAGAAAGATTAATGAATTTAAAATAATGCTCGACGTACCGGCGGAGCAGAGATGTATCGCCGGCGTACCAATTGGCGCAAAGAATGGTGAGAGAGAGAACCCCAAAATTGAATGACTCGTCAATGCAAAAAGTCTGCTGTTGTGGAAGGTGGCTACTGGTTATAGATTTGGGCCTTTTATAGTTTTTCATTGTCGATCTCTTGGCCTTTTTTGTATAGCCCACTTGTTTTAGATATAAAATATAATATTTATTAATATTTTTTTTTTTCAGTTTTTTGAGAAGAAATTTAGGTCAAATTCTACCTTGTTAAAAAACTATCCAGTTCAATAACTGAAATTTTGAAAACTTGAAAAATTTAGACAAAGTCCAACTGAGCTTGAATTATGTGACCTTATTTGCACCCAAAAATGAGTAGGTCTAGTCTGTAGTAATTTTAAAAGTTCAAAAATAGGGATATATATATAAATACTTAAAAAGAGGATATGATTTATAAATAAACGCTCACTTTTTAATCCTTACTTTTGTTCACTTCGCATTCTTTTTCTTATTTTCATACGCTCCACTATATATAAACCCGAAACTCCATTAAATTCCATCAAAAAATCATTAGCTTTTGAAAATTCAAACCGAAAAAATTTGGGCAAAGGTCTAGACAGTAAATCAAAAAAAAAACTAAACAAAATCAAAGATTTGCAGTTTTTTTGAAGATTATTGAGCGCAATCGATAAAACTCAATTAATTAATTGTTTTAGAGGTTAAAGGAAAAAAAAGAAAAAGAAAAAGAAATTTGAACAATTGTTTGCCCAAAAAACTTGAATCCAAAATAAAATCAAATGGAAAAGCTTACCTGACTACAAGTATAATCGACAACAAAATTATTTGAAGTCAAAAGGTAAAACTAATATGAGGAACAAAACAATCCAGTGAAGATGAAGATGAGACCAATCTTCATTTCTCCATTACTTTCCAAAGCCTCATTTTAATTGATGATAACACCACTGAGTGTAGTTTTACAGGTGAAATTCAGTTATTTTTTCATTTTATGTTATGGAGGTAAGATATTTTAGTGTTATATTAAGACTATAGATAGGCACATATGGACATGTGTTCATTGTAAATCTTGTAAGAAATAATAATTGACACCTGGCAGGTATGTCAGTGTATTTGTATTTGTTACATATCTAGTTTTTCATTATGGGTTAAGTATTAATTATTGAGTATTTTGCATGGCAATTTGACCAACAAAAACTATCAAAACACTTTTAAGATTTGGAAAATCTATTGGCTAGCCTTTATTACCTTTTTTAGACAAATTTTCATTTATTACAATTATAAATATCATTTCCATTAGCAAAACAAAGATAATAACTTAGTTTAAAAAATTATTTAGTCCTCCATATTAAATTTACCTAATAAGTACATTCTTCCTTTCTGATAAATGAATTAAATCAATCACAAATCAACCTCCAATTAATAAAAAAAAAAAGTATTTTAGCAATATTAAAGCTAAAATATGCAAAAACAAAACAATCAACCTGTAATCAACTTACAATTGACATGTTATCAACTGACAATCAACATATAATCAACAACAAATCAACCTCTAATTAATTAAAACACAATCTAATAAATGTAAAATGCTAGTACTGTAAAATCCATATCAATTGAGTAATACAAAAAATATATAACATGTGTAACTTGGGTCATACCCAATAGACACAAGTCCAAATGGATATTTTTCAAAGTTTAAATCTTTGAAATGTGGTGATTAATTAGATAATTAGTAATATGTGTAATTAGAATTATGCTATCAATTGACATATGTCCAAATAGATATTTTTCAAAACTTGAATCTTTGACATGTGGTCATTAATTATACAATTTTTAGTTAACATAATTTTCAATTATTCTAATATGCAAATCAACATGTGTAATTGAAGTTATATCCAATTGACACATGTTCAAATGGATATGTTTATCCTATTCTTTATTGTCTATTTTTATAAAGAAAGAGAAAATGTGATATGTGTAAGTGAAAAAAAAAATGTGACATGTGTAGATGAAAGAAAAAAGAAAATGTGATATGTGTAAGTGAAAAAAAAAAGAGAATGTGAAAATGTGACATGTGTAAGTGACTAAAAAAATAACAAACAATTTTCAGTATTCAAAGTAAACAATATATTTTAGGTATATTTCAAATATACAACGAGTATATATTAGGTATATTTTAGATATATCATAAGTATATAGCACAAATAAATTATTTCCTTTTCTTTGAAGATTTAACACTCTCAACCTTTTTTTTTTATTTAGTGCAAGAAACTCCAACTTGGAATAAAGATTTTCTACAAAATTATAATTATTTAATATATTAGTACATTAAATATTACTTCAAATTAAAAATTATTTTCTTATTTTATCATGCAAATATGTGATTATTAAATTATTAATTAATAGCATAAATAATAAAAGCTTTAAATAACTAAACTAATTAATAACAAAATTCCAGGAAATGGATATATAGAAAAAGAAAAGATAGAAAGAAAGAATCAAGTGAATAAGCAAAAGAAGCAACCATGATATCAACCATAAATCTCTTGCTTTCTCTCTACTTAATTAGTTCTAGAAAATATAGACCCTATCTATAATTTATTTCATAAATATGACTAATTCACTGCTAAAAAAATATAAAAAGAACCACAAATCATCCTCTGTTTAACAAAAGAAAAATCAATATTTTAACAATACTAACGCTAAAATATGCAAAAACTAACGATCAACCTGTAATTAGCTCATTATCAACTAACAATGAACCACAAATCAACTAAAAAACAACCCAATTCTACTTGCAGAGGTTTTAGTGGTGGATTTGCCTCTAAAATAATGATTTTATTATTTCAGTTCATATATATTTAAATTCCACAATAAACATCTAACCATTTTTATTTAATTAATAAAAATAATCAATCAAATATTATTATTATTATTATTATTATAGAATTTTAATTAAATTAAGAAATAGTTAAATATGTAAATGTGAAATGAATTTTAGAATATATTGACTTTCTCTTTCAAATCAAGTTTTGTTTTGTTTCTAGAGCTCTTACAAAAGGATACATAAAGTTTATTATCATCAAAATATATTTGATTATGGAGAAAACAATTTAAAACAAGATATGTATTTAGAACCAACCCTTCTTTTATACATGTATTACATAATACGTTATATCACGAGAAGAAATAAAACTCTTTTAACATTTTTCTTGGCTCGAGTAGAAATCTTTGCAAGCATTTAAACCCAAGATATTAGCACAAAATCTCTCCATCTCCTCGCCACCTCTCTTCTTACAGACCTCCTATTCCATCTAAGCCATCACCTCATTCCAATCTTACCTATACCCACCACCACCAAACTAATAATTGCTCTCATTTTCACATATCCTATCCACAATCTCTTACAGACTCACAATCCTACGATTGACCTTCCTCCTTGCATCCCTTACTGTTGGATCAACCCCAGAGAGATTAGATTAGAGAAGTGATAGTATTAAACACAAATGGGAAAAGCTGAAATATTGGAATTTGATGGATTGAAAGTTTTGAATCTACACCTCCTAACCCGAGGCTCTAAAAATGGTTTGAGCAATTAAAAGAAAATTAACAGGAAAGAAAGAATTTTTAGGATTTCTACGGAAACAGAGCAAAAGAGATGGTACATGCATAAAAAAAAACAAAAAAAAAATAATTGAGGTGTATAAAAGAAAAAATAAAAAAGCAAAAAAAAAAATTTCAAAAACGAGGGTACAAAAGTAAATAGAACTAAAAAAGGGGTAGATGGTGTAATTTCCTCTCAAAAAGGAAGAAAAACCCATTTGAGGGCATTTCTTCTTTTTTATAATTAATTATCTAATTAATGAGCTAACCTATTTAAATGAAGAGACTGCCCACTAATGAAAAGTCTAATGGAGTTTTTAACATATGCAAGAAGAGAGAATTCTAGAGAATTTCACCATGTTTATCAGTTCAGAGAAAGGTTATTGAAACGTGGAGCAATTAGTAGAGGTAATTCTTTAAGAGAAGTTTTGTGAAAAGTGGTAGTTACTTTCCTAGGGGAAAAATCTAGAAAACTTTACCATTAACATATTGAACATCAAATCATCAAGTTTTGCTCATGAACTAAGTCTGATTTAGGATGATCCCACAGCCTCATAATATGTCACTTGAAGTATCAAGGCAATTTACAATTATAGGACCTTGTAAGCCACTCTTATGACTTTTAGTGTTTAAATTTTGTAAATAGACTTCTTAGTCACTTTTTATGAAGGAAAGGCTGACTCTACTGGCTTTTCCTAATTTTTTACTCTAACATATAAGTAGGCTTCCAATCCATTATGTTAATAAATAAAAGTTGACTTTAGTAACTTTTTCACATGCAATCCAATATTCTACATTAGGCCCAATGTCCACTTTTTCATCAAATAAGGGGAGAAATATCATAGTAGGCCTTTGGCCACTCATTAAACATCAAGTCAAAAAAAAAATTCCCTCTAAAAAGGTCTTAGGCTGATTTTACTACAAACAAAACTGGCTTCCAACCTCACAAACAAGTCATATGCACCATCACATAGCACATCTTTTGTATGAATATGCCTTAAGCCATTTTTCACAAAAATATCAAGAAACATGCAAAGCAAGCTTTAGGTCGCATCATCTCATGCAATTTTTGATCCCTATTTAAAAATAGGCCTGGTGTCATTTTTTAATGAAACACAAAAGCAAGGAAGTAGGCCTCTGGCCCCATTGTTCAAACATTCATTATATCAAGCAAACCTCAAGCCACAATCATCATAAATAAAAATCTTATACAAATATAAAGTAGGCCTTAGGCCATTGTTCCTATTCCTATCCTTGTCCTTATACTGATAAAATTATTGAAAGCTTTGTAGAAAATCAAATTCAAGTTTTCTATGCAAATCAAATTATGACAAGGTTGATTAACTATTAAGGAGGAATCAAGTTTAGGCTCATCTTAGAAAAAGCATCGATGTTAAAATGCATTAAAAATAGTATGCTAGAAATTTCATCATCTTGAGCAGTAATCAACTTAGGCAATCTCTGTCTGTTATGGAAAGAGGAGACTTGTAGCAGCATAGATGGGTGATACAAGAGGAATGGAAGCTTATGATGGCGATCAATTGTGACCAATCATAATGGTCTCTACCTCCTTTGGATGACTTAAAGTGGCTAGCAAAAAAAAAGCCATAAGACCTACATATGAGAAATTCAATAAAACTATTTAGGATGCACAAATATATTTTAGTTAATTTAGTCATTTTTTCAGTTTCCATCTCAAAAAACACCAAAAGTATTTCGAATAAAACCTTAGGTTGAGATTCCATATGAATTCTCAAGCCTCTATTCTTTCAATTTTCAAAGTTTTCTCAATAAAACCAATAATCTCCAGTAAATTTTTCTATTCCTTGCTTAGAACCAAAATCCAAACTCCCAAAATCACAAAAAATTTGCAATCAAACTGACAATTCCTATTTTTCTAAGTAAAACAGGCTAAAGGGTCAATTTAAGTTCCTCTTAGTTCTCCTACTAGTTACGAATTTCTGAAGGCCAAAATTACACTAAGAAATGCCATTTTTTGCAAGTCCTCTATGTTTCACAACTCATTTTCAACAAATCTACCAAGTCTAAAGTCCGAATTTCCATTTAATTTTAGTTTTTTTCCATTTCAATTAGCTCATTCAAATAAAATGAAAATTGGCTATAAACTTGGCCATTTTGATGTAGTCAGTTGAATTTAAATTTAATTTAACTGAATTTCTTGTTTTTTAAGGGCAAAACATAAGGTTTAAGGTGTATTTTTGAGAAGTGATAAGATACCAATGAATTTTATATAATTTTCAAATGAAATATATATATTTAATTTATATTTAGTGTCAAAAAAATTTATTTTTTGTTGTGCTGTAAATTTTATGAATTTATAATTGATTTACATATATCAAATTCATTTATATTAATACGTAGTTTAATGAATTTATAATAATTTCTGCTTAAACTCTCGTTCGGAATCTATATGCACAATTCGATTTATACTTTAGTAATAGGATGTTTAATTTTATTATATAAAAAATTTAAAATTTAATCCTTTGAAAATTTTCTCCATGCCCAAAAAATACACACAGTGCTTGGCTGCTTGCTGATTTCGTGTTGTCTGCTAATTCTATGTAAAACTGACACGTGGGCGGGAGCCGTTATTTGTAGTGTACCGTTCAAAAATGTCCTTGCCATAAACAAGCGAGATCTCCGAAAACAGATAGCATTAAACGGTGTTACGGCACCAAACAGCAGGCAATATTATCTGAATCCCGTTTGGTCTAGAGAAATACTGTCTGTCTTAGGGGAGATTCAAACATGTTATTTGGGTCATATAAATATTTATTATTAAGTTATATTTTTAATATGCAATTATGATCATTTTCGTTTAAATTACTTTTTTTAACTTTTCCAAATTACAGTTTATATCCTGAAAAAAATTAAATAATTTCATAAAAATAGTTCATTCTTCTTTTAAAAAAAAATTTATTCTCTTAAATTAGTTACACTCATCGAATTAATTTTAAATCTATTATTAATATTTAAATAAATCAGATTTATTAAAAAATATAAAAATTATTTTATGATTTAATAGCCACCAAACCTTGAGTTGTCAATTATAATGATCCATTAACACAATCAAAGAATATTAAAAGAAATCAAATCAATAATAAATATTTTTATGCTTTTATTTTTAAATTAATATATGAATAAAATTTTATGATATTCAATCTCCAATACCTTAATAATATGTACAGCAGAAACAACATTTCCCTCTGGACACTAAGAAGGGAAACAGACACTGTCAAACATTCACAAAATCTATACCCTATATTTGATTTATGAAATTAACTAGAAATATAATAGTTATCATATAACTATTAGTTGTTCATTATGTTAATTCAAATTTTAAACAAAAAATATTAATTTTATAAAATAATAATTTCATAATTTTTATAAAATATATATTCTATAAAAATAAGGAATTAGTAATTTTTAAACTATGAGTTTTTTCTTTTTAACCTTTTAAAAAGATATTGGTAAGTCTAAACTCATCACTATTATTTTTTCTTATTTTTATTTTTTAATATATATATGTATATAATTGTTTACTATTATTTAATTTAATTCTTTTTAAATTTTAAGTTAAAGAAATTTTATGTATTATGCATTTAAATTATTTCTTAAATAAAATTTGACAAAATTATTTTTCTTTTTTAATATTAATAATAAAATCCATTTATAAAGATATTATGGTATTTATGTGGAATAGGAAATAATTATTTTATTTCTTGTATATTATATTTCGCTAATCAAACATGGCCATATTTTTTTTTTTTTTGGTGCTAAGGGGAAATACCCTATAAAAACATAATAGGCTCCACAATAGGGTTGCATTTTTCTTTAATATGTCACACCAAATTAGAGATAATTATTTGTGGTATAGGATATTTGAATTTAAAACATTTCGCTTCTTACTATTTTAAAAGAAATGAAAAGACTAGTGGCAATTATTTGTGATATAAGAGACTTGAATCTAAAATATTTCGCTTCTTATTACTTTGAAGAAAATGAGAAAATCAATTAGATTACACTCAATTGACGGTTTTTTTTTTTTTTTATTTTTTAAATTTCATCATTGGAAAAATCAAGTTTACAAGATAAACTAACAAATTATCATTATCATTTGTCACCTTCGAGAGTCGAACGGGACAAAGAATCCTAAGCTATGGTGATAAGCCGCCCGTTATGGACAAATCCACAAAACTCATACACTCTACACTCCCCTTGTATGTTAGACAAATTATATACGACTCTTCCCAAAGTTAGCATTACCAAACGACAAACTACGATTGCGTTTGACAGGCATAGTCTGTATATCAGTCTAATACAACATACGGTGATGCTTATCTATATGTCAAGGCAAATTTTAATTTTTAGTTCATGATTATATGTCATGAACTAAAAAGCAAATTGTGAATATTACCATATTTACATAGTTTTTTTTTTCTAGCTTTGCATGAATTTTGCATAATTTTTTTTTAATACTTAAGTCAATTAAACTCAACTAAATCTTTAAAATAATTAGCTATATGCATGAAATTTTACTCTCTTCATTTCTAAATATTTATTGTTTAAAATTTTCGCACATTAATTAAAAAAGTTATTAATTTATTATAATTTTAAAGTAAAAATACTACAATAATCTTTATTGATTTTGATAGAGAAAGAAAAGCAATTAATATAAATGTTTAGTGTAATAATAAATGAAGAATAAAGTTGAAAAAAAATAATAAATACATTCTTGAAATCCTAAAATGACAAATAAATTGAAATAAAAATTTTTCTCTACAATGATAAATATTTTAAACCACAATAATTATTAACATAAAAAAAAAATCCCCATTACAATATTTCATCTAAGTATTACAATTTATAAATAATACCCTTTCCATACAATTTCTGTTTTTTCCAACTTCAAAATTTTGAGAGGGGAAAGAGAGAATTGTATTTTTCATGAGGAAAAATTACAAGGAAAGAAGAGAGAAGGAACTGAGTATCCCCATCACTTTCCTACACTATAAACCACAATAACTTCACATAAATGGGGAAAAATAATACAAGGGGAAAAAAAGAAACAAATATCAAAAAAAAAAAATACAAGAAAAGGATAGACAAATTATATATATAAAGAATAACAAATATTTTTTATTATTATTTTTTGGCATTTATATATATATATATATATATATATATATATATATGTTACCATTAATTAATTGATTTTCACAAAGAGATATGGTTTTACTTGATGAGATGTAAATTTCTCCTCCTCCATCTCAAGGCTTTGGTGGTTCTGTTTCCTCCACTTTGGTGGCAGCTGGCTCAGCTGCAGCTGGTTCGGATGTTGCTGCCACCGGTTCAGTCTTCTCCGCTTCCACTACCACCTCCTCTTTCTTCTCTTCCTCCAACACTATTTCCTTCTCTTTGCTGGTAGTTTCCTCCCCCTTTGGTGGTGGCTCCGCCGCCTTCTCCTCGACGACAATAAAGGTAGAAACCTTCTCAAATATAAAGAAAACTGGACCTGAGACATTGACTGGTCCATACTTTGATGATGCTTCTGACACTGGTTTCGATCCTGGAAACTCTGTACAATAGTACAAGCACAAATAATATAAATATCACAGATCGTAATATCTCTCTGATTAAATAATAATAATAATAAATTTTAAAAAGTTTACGATCTGTGAATAAATAAAAGTAATATAAACGTACCGATTTTAGCAAGCTCTTCGAGGAACTTTTGAACTAAAGAGGAGTGCTTCTTTAATCCTACGTCTTTAGGCTCCTTAACTAAGGTCTGGTTCAAGTTTAGCAATATAAATTCATTAATATAATTTTCCTTCTATTTATAAATAAATAAATAAATCTGATATTGTTGACCTTAATTTCAGTTGATGAAGCTTCATAAATTTCTAACACTTTAGGTTGGAGTTCAGTCTTCTTCTCCTCAAACTCTTTGTTGATATCTTCCTAAAAATTTATATACCAACAAATTAATTAAAACAATTTCAAGATAAAAACAATATATATATATATATATATATAAAGTGATTAATCATTAATTAATTAAGAGACCTTAGAGCCATCAAAGGAGTTGCAAGCTTCAGCAGCAGCAGCTTTCTTTGTACTGTCTTTCTCAAAAACCTTCTTGATCTTTGGTAGAACCTTTGATTTCCAATAACCCATCTCTCCCTCTCTCTCTTTCTCTCTCTCTCTCTCTCTCTCTCTCTTCTTCTTCTTCCTCAAGGAATTAATCTAACAAGAAAGAAAAATAAAAATTTCAAGAATCTCTCCAAGAAAAATAAAATACAAAGACAAAATTTATATACCTATTAAAATATTTTTAATATTATCAAAAAATAAATAAAAATAAACATGAACCACAAATAGATATATAATATATACAAGTAGAAGAAGAATAATACAACTAAGGTATAGTAAAAGAATGAATCATACTCTGTATTTAATTATCTGTATAGGCTATATTTAGTGTGGAACTGCTACAGCCAACTGTCTCGAATAAAGCCCCTAATCAACCCACATACAAAAGTTTTTGCTTATGCTTAATAAGACCTTGCTATATCATATAGATATAGACATACCTTCCTCTATATAACCCTTTGTTTTCTACTTTAATTACCAAAACACCAAACTTCATCCCGCTCATCAATCCGACTCAGCAATTTTATTTGAAAAAGTACAAAAAAATCTCTCTCCTATCACGAAAGATACTATAAGCTAATTGTCGTTATTTTTTGTCAATTTTATAGGCCTCATAAATAAAATATTATTATATATACATAATTAAAAAGAAAAAAATAAAATGCTAAAAAATAAAAAAATATAAGACCAAAAAATAAAATTATATTTTGAAAAATAAAAATATTAACATTAGAAACTTAAAAATAATAAAAATTATATATATATATATATATATATATATATATATTAAATTCATAAGACATTCACCTTTCTTATTTGATAAAAAACAAATTATTATTACCGAATTAAGGAATTCACCCAAATGAAGAAAAACCTTCACATTTTATAGTTAGTCTGATACCAAAAATTAAATAAGGTAAAAATTAAACTCACTTATCAACTAAATTAATATTAACTCCTGAAATTATATATAATATATTTTAATCAAATTCGTTTTTTTTATTTTTTACATTTATAAGCCGTAATGAAATTATTTTTGTATAATTAATTTTGGATTATATTTAATATAGGATTTTGTAAATATAGACATTTTTTAATTCAAAATTTAAATCTGAATACAAAGTTAGTATATTTTCTTTTAAAGTTCAATAAAAAGTAAGACACTAAATACACCACATATATAAATAAATCAAACTGAATTTTTTAATATATATCTAATTAATCTAATTTTTATAGTAATTTGACTATTTTAATTTCAGTTTTAATAAATAATTTTTATTAATGAAATGATTTTTTCTTAGATTTATTTTTGAGGAGAATTCGAATTTAAGACCTCTTAATTTTAAAGAAGATTTTAATATAATTAAAAATTTTATTTTTAAACTTTTTTTTGAGTATGGAATATACATTTATTACTAATTATTTTTAAACTTTTAAAATTATGAAATTGGAAAGAGTTAAATTTTAGCATAAATAAAAAAATTATTTAAATTTATTTATTTACTGAATAAAAAAAATAAATTTATTTTATTCAATAAATTTATTTAAGTGATCAAATGCTTACTCCTGAATTCAAACCAACCTGTCGAATCAAATGACCTGTCTGTCCTTTTGTCTCTTGATAAAGTATCATATATTCGCAAGTCGCAACTCATGCAAAGGGTAGGTAGGTAAATGAGTGGGCCAGCGTAGGGGTAAAATAGGAGAAGGGAGGAAAATGAGTGTGGGGAGATGACAGCTGGCAATCACATCACCTCGATGATAGGTAGAGTGGGACACATAGTGTAATAGAAAATGGTGATGATGTTGATCTGTAACAACATAATATTGCTTTGGCCCTCTCCTCTAAACTTCTCACGTGGCTTCGTTGGTACATATACTTCAATCACGCCGTCAATGACTAACCCTCCAATTTTTTTTTTTTTAATATTTGTCACTTAAATGGATAATAATTTGATTAATAATCACATCTAAATATAATATGATAGCAAGTATATATATATATATATATATATATATATATATATATATATATATATATATATATATATATATATATATATATATATATATTATGAATTTGATTTATTGCGTGGCTTTTCGTCAATTTTATATTTACTTGAATGATAATTATAATTTTATTTTTTAATATGTTAAAAGTATCCTTAAATCAATTAAATTACGTATTAATTGAAATTAAGTTTTTTCCTCAAATGAATTTAAAGTTATATCCTTTTATGTTTGACTTATATATTCAAGAATTATTTTCTATATACTTGTTACATATTTATTTGAATTGATTGTTTCATGAGAGTTAGGAGTTCGCTTTTCTATATATTTGTTACGTATTTATTTAAATTGATTATCCCACTAGAGTTAGGAGTTCGCTTAGAGAATTCATATCTTATTCAAATACCATTATTTAGAGTTATTCTCCGTGTAATACTATAAAAAGGAGTCTAATTCTAAAAATGATTCATATCTCAGAATACTCTTATAAATAACTTTATCTTCTCCCTAATTAAGATAATTCTTTAACTTTAAATTTTATAATTCACATTTTATTGACTTAAGCATCAAAATAGTCTATCGGGTACATCACTTGGACTTCTAATTTTCTATTTTATAGGTATCAAAAATCACCTAACAACGTACTTGAGCGCGTGATCTTGAAAATTGAATCATGATCAATGGGTTGAGGAACAAAACATCTTATCAATCATGTTAGTTGTATATGATACAATTTATTCCACTTGACTAAACCTTACTAATTTGAAGAAGATTAGCAATAACATATCCTTCTTGATTGATTGATTAATGCATGATATATTTATACTACATAGGTGTAATAATAATAATAATAATAATAATAATAATAATAATAATAATAATAATAATAATAATAAATGGTTGAAAAATACATATATATGTCGGATGGAGAAGAAAAATGGTATAGCTAGCTTGAATGCACATGGGTTGCTTTAATACAATATGGGATTAGGCATAAAAACAAGGGGTGGAGACAAACAACATGGATTAGTTAAATGGTGGGGTACTTAATTGATGCTTGATTAAGGATTTTAATTTCTTTTTATTATTTGGTATATACCATAAAACATCTTGGTATAATTTAATATTTTAATACTATTTTACATATATATTATTATTATTATTACCTCGATGAAACTTTACCTTGATTAAGGATTTATATATTATTATTATTATTACCTTGATTAAGGATTTTAATTTCTTTTTATTATCTGGTATATACCATAAAACATCTTGGTATAATTTAATATTTTAATACTATTTTACCGTTTATATTTATATATAAATAAAGGGTTAATTATATTAAATTAAATGGAGATGGAACTTTAATTATTGATAAAATTTTATTTTGTAACAGGAGATTGAATGTTTCCGCTTTATCAAGTAAATATGAAAAAATAATAATAATAAGAGGAGTGTCATGTACCTTTCAACGTGATGATCCTAATATATTTTTGTAATTATTTTTATAATTAAAATTTTCTAATCAGTATATTTATTTTTTTTATAATTATAAAATATTTAATATTTTTATTTAATAATTTTATTAGTTATCAATTATGATTTTACGCCTTATAAATAGTTTTGTTATGTAATAGTTAGAGAACATCTCATTATTAATAAAATTATTTAATTTTTTACCGTATATACATGTTCTAATCTTATTACTTCACTTCCTTACAAAATCTCATATGTTTATTCATTATAATTAAAAAAATAAAAGTTTATCTTTATTTCTATTTTTCTTTATTCCATATATCAATTATATTGTGATTCAATCCAAATTATGGATTGGCAAGTCTTTTTCATTTTTTAGGTTACGCACTATATAGAAATAAGACGTTTTAAATTTAAATTCTCATCTAGCAATACGATGAAAAAGTTTAACAATTTAATGGGAGAATAACTTATAATACTATTTTTATTTATTTATTTATTAATGCATGGTATATTTATACTCTACTAAATTTCTATAACGTGTTTCCCATGTTGATTTTCATTACGACTAGTTAGTACTCATTAGAAATGTAAATATTTGTTATAAACTTTTTCTTTTTTCTTATTAAAAAGTTTTAATGACTAGTATTTTGTTAGTTAAATATAAAATGATATAAAACTTCTCAAATAAATATCATGAGGCAGAAATCATATTGGTTGACTTTTAAAATTATCTGTTGCGCGATTTTTGAAAGTGTACAGGTCGTGAATAAGTAATATAGTAGTGAAATAAGTGTCGATCCCCACGAGAAAGGATTTACAAGTACCAAAACTATTGAATATTCTATTATTTAGAAAATCAATTACGAGAATTCGTATTTTAAACTAAAGTAAAGTTCAAATAAATAAATGATGATAATATGAAATAAGATTAAAGGCCTAAGATTTATAATTTATCAATTGATTGCCTATGATTACTTTATATTTTTTTAGATTGGATTATTTTTGCTGGAATTAATGATTAGATTTTTCTAAATTATATGATATTCTCTCTCAAGATACAACATGTGTTTCATATTAACCTTATGTCTACTCTCGTGATCATAAGCAATTAACACAAACCCATTAAACTTTATGGAAATCCTTTCAAAAATCACAAAGGAGTATTCTTATCTCTAAGCAGTACATTCCCTAGGTCAATTATCATAATGAACTAATATTGTGTTTCCACTCTCGCTACTTTACACAATATCTTAAATCATGCAATTAATGGCCAGTTAATTACAATTATTAAATTCTAAGATAAAATACTAATTCCAACAATCAAATCCAATCAATTAAATATAAATAATCATATGCAAATCAAAAGATTACATATAAATCCTAGAAAATAAAATTAGCTATTCATAATTAAAAGAGAAGAAACAATTAAATTAATAATAAAAATAATAAACATAATAATAACTTATAATTAAATTCAAGAATAGAGTTTAGAGAGAACTTGTTTCGGGATACAATATTTGATGAACTCAAGCTTCCAAAAACTCCTCCTCTTGATCAAAATAAAAAATAAAACTAATATACTCTAAAAAAAATATGAAAATCTCTCTACATATTTTTTTTATGGATTTTCTTTGATGTCATTTCCCTTTGCCAAGCATGGTATTTATAGACATGTTTGGTGGAAGAATTCAAGTTCCATTAAAATTCTTACATCAAAAATTCAACATTGATGGTTAGGTTGGCCACCAACCATTGAATTCCTTTATTAATATTCAAAAATAGTTAGGTTGGCTACCAACCATTGAATTTTGGCCACCAACCATTGAATTTCTTTATCAATATTCAAAAATGGTTAGGTTGGCTACCAACCATTGAATTTTGGCCACCAACCATTGAATTTATTTATCATAGATTGAAAACTTGAATCATTGCTTGCATCATTATTTTTACTGCATCATTTTGATCTGCAAAAATAAAATAAAAATACTTAAAATATGTTGTAATTTATTTATAAATTGTAGAACTATTTATTTCTAAAAATAAGTAATAATATTATTGCATTCTCGAGAATTGAGCTAAAATTTAAGTTTAAACAATTAAAATAACTCTAAAAATATAGAGTTATCACACCCCCAAACTTAAGTTTTTGCTTGTCCTCAAACAAAAGAAAATTGAAAACCTAAACTAGTCCACTTTCGTAGAAAATTATAATTGCATTTAGCGTATGCAACAAGCCTTTAAACCCTTGGGTGTTCCGTAGAGGACGAGTTATAGTCTCGTGAGGGCTTCCAATGGTGATACCCACAAACACCTTTAAAACTCTAATTTTTCAACTATTTATTTTAAAGATAAATAAAATATCACAAAAAAGAAATTTAATCCTCACGTGCTTATGTTAAATTTTTTTTTTTTAAAGGTCTCAAGAAATTAATATTTACAAACAATATATCAATAGTATTAAAAGTCAAGCTTCTATCTTAGATTCAAAATAATCCTCATCTTAATCATGCTTTGAATAACCATGCATTAAATCAACCACAAAGAAATTGTTGCACTTCAGATAGGCATATACACTCTGATATCTTTAAATGCCTCTATCAAAAGATATAAAATAGATGTGCAAATCTCATAAGCATGTTAATGCAAACAATCTCCACTAATGGAATTCACAAATCAAGAGAGATCAATAGGTCTTAACTAGGCTTATAATGGAGCTAACACAAGGTCTTTTGGCTGAACAAAGAAAAAGCTAAATGAACAAAAGTAAGATAATTATACCAAGTTTACAAAAAAAAATCAATAGCTCAAATAAAGGGATTATGTTAATGAAGGATCCCTTCCATCTTAAGCATCATTCTTCTTCAATGTTTTCTTCTTTTAAGCCCCCTTCTTCTTCTTCTATTTTTTTCTTTTTTTTTTATTTTTTTATTTTTTTTAACAAAATTATTCTAAAGATAAGCAAGAATACTAACTTTTATTTTATTCAATTTTCTTGCTTTCCCCCAAACTTATTTTAAGTAGAATGTGATCTTTTACAATGAATAATACTCTCAATTATTAGCGATCCTTATTTTCTTTTAAAACTTCAATAATTCCCTTTTCTTTATTAGAATATAAACTTGACAAAATTATCTCACAAATAGGGTGAAGGATAACAATTAAGGTTACTTAACAAAGAAAGAAAGCTAAAATTAACAAGGCACAAAGGGGTAAACTAGGGTAAAAAAATTAAAATAAGGGTGGATATAAGTAATAGGCTAAACAAACAATGCCTAAATCATATCTCTCTTTCAAAATGAATTCAAAATTTCGCCTCAAAAGTTTGCAAAAACATGTTCTAAGATAGGTGAGGCAAATGAAGATAAAAAATATATAGAAGTCCTCTCTAAGTAAGCATACACAAATTCAATGCAATCAATATAATGCAAAGCAAAGCAAAATATAATCTTAATAAAAGTTAATTTCTTACTCAAAATAGTTGCTCAACCTGAAATACTTTAATAAATTGTCCACAAATACTAATTAAAATCAATCATTGGCTTTTCATCAAATTATTTAATATAAGCATATTTTATCAATAAAAGAGTAAAAATTTTAAATTATTTCATCAAAACACAAAAGAAATGACTGAAAATAAAAAACAAACTAAACCTTCCCAAAACTTGCAATGGACATTGTCCTCAATGTCAAAGAAACAAACCAAAAGAAAGAAAATACTCCCTCTTGTAGAAAAGTGGATTCCAAATTATAAGCAGGATATGCATTTCACTTCCTTGCTTCCTGTAAAACATTTTGAAACAACACTAAAAGCAAACATGAGAAATTAATCACATAAAAAGAAAATATCAATTTTTTTTATTTTTGTTTATTTTTATTTTTTTTAATTTTTTAATTTTGGAAACTAAAAAAAAGAAAGAAGAAAAAAAAAATACAGATGCGTATCAAGAGCACAAAAAATACTCTTTACTCAGCCATCTTGTATGAATAACTCTTGAGTTAGTTAGTTAGTTAGCTAGCTAGTTAGTTTTTTTTTTTTTTTTTGAAAAGGAAAATCACATAAATTTAAGATGCGTATCAAGAGTACAAAAGTAACTCTTTACTCAGCCATCTTACATTTAGTGAATCGAATCTAAAACTTCGCTTGATCAAGTGCAACAAAAAAAACACACACACACAAAATAAAAAAAATGCGATAAAAAAAAACTACAGGAGTTAGGGAAGTTATAACCGGAGATTTAGATCTAATCCTCGCTTCTTACTATTACTGGCCCTGGGGTGCCAAACTACCTTTGCCATCAATGGATCAGGTTCGGATTTAAAGTTTTACAGTTGATCAATCAATTGATCAATAGTTGAAGCAGAGACTAGGATGCGTCTACTCGATGGTATCATAAAACCCTGTTTCACAGCATGATCGAGAAAAGATAACAAACTATTATAAAAACCATCAATATTAAGTAATCCCAATGGCTTTTGAAGAACAGTTAATTGTGTCCAAGATGCAATGGTGAAAATATCTTCAAATGTTTCTAAACCACCAGGTAATGCGATAAAAGTATCAGCATTGAGATTCATGTATGCCATTCGTTCGTACATGCTATTGACCTGTAACTCATTACCTATAGTTCTACCAGTGATATGTTTATTTCGAGCCAAAGCTTTTAGAACTATTCCTAAGACTTTACTATCTCTAATATATGCAGAACTTGCAACACAACTCCTTAACCCTAAACTACCTCCCTCAAACACCAAATCAATTTTTCGTTCAACTAAAATCCTACCAAGGTCATTAGCTGCTATCAAGTACTCTCTTTTTTTGCCAGAGTTTGGACTACAAAAGACACAAATAGTTTTGAATTTACGTGTTGAGGATTATGCCATTTGCTCTCACAGATCTCTCGAAAGGGTTGTGTGTATATTGACAATAATGAATGTGCATATAAAGAAATTAGAAGAGTAAAAGAACAGTTCAATGGGATAAAATAATTGTTGACAGAAAAAGTATAAAAACAAAAATGATAATAAAAACAAAAATAATCAATGCTGTATGTACAAATGTCAAAAAAAAATATTTGAAAAACTAAAAAAAAAACAGACATTGAAATTCTAAAAAGCTAATGAAAGTAGAAAAATCTGCAGCGTGTGTATAAAAGTCAAAAAAAAATATTGAAAAGTTAAAAGTAGATATTGAAAGACTAAAAAGTTGTCGACAGTAGAAAAATCTGCAGGAAAATAAAATCTAGATGCTAAAAAGTCAAAAAGTACTGTAAGATGTAGAAAAAATAATGCATTGAAAAATAAAAAAGTTAATGATACACCTGATTATAAACAGTAGTTGTGATTTTGGCTCACATCTTCCTCTGGTTTTACGTCCAGTAACGACTTACACGCCTTCTATGAGTCGAGGATAGGCTTCCCATCCAGTTTTCTTATTAACTGGCAAACAGGGTCTTTTATCGTTAGATTCCCTAGACTGTACGCTGCTTCTCTTCTTTGAATAGTTTCCATAAATCTAAAAGAGTGCGTTGAACTTGTCCACAAGGATGCGTCTCAAGAGTCTGTAAGATATTATCCATAGACTCCTTACTCAGTCCATCCTTTATGAATTTAATTTTGTCTTCTCGATTTATGGATGCAAATCCAATATTTCTACAGTGTGTGTTGCAATTCCATCTTGCACACTTGTAGCAGACTCCCATTCTCTTAGCACTCCTCTTCTTTGAGTAAGAACTTCTCCCCGTACCTGGCAAACATTTAATAAATGAGTTATCAAGCTCACTTGCCAATCGTACTTTGGCTTCTATGATCCAGCGAATATCCTTAGGAAGATTCAGATGCTTAAATGCCTTCATTCCTTCCAGTCTGTGTTCATCAATTTTCCTGAGCATATCTTGGGGAAGAGTTGAAAATCTATTTTTTAGTGCTGCAAGAGATGTTTCCATGTCTAATTAACTTTGTTAAGAAAATGAAAGAGAAAATTTATAACGAAACAACTAAACAGAAATAAAAGAAACCTAATAAAGAGAAAACTTGGGTTTCCTCCTAATAAGCTATTTAATAACTCATAAACAACACTAAAGTAAAATTAAAATAGAATGAAACAAGCAAAAGAACAAAAGAAATTAAAAAGAAGTAAAAAGTTAGAAATTTGGGTTGCCTCCCAAAAGCGCTTAATTTATAGTCTTTAGCTTGACTATAGCTAGATCTTCATCATGGAGGATAATACACAAAGTATATCATCTCGATAATTGTGGAAAGATAGACTTTTACCAATTTTAATGAGTCAAGCCAGCTTGATTTAAGTCTGCATGGAAAAAAATTAAGACAGAAATTATTTAATATTTTATAATTAGGCTCATAATTTTTAAAAACTTTCCAACGAGCTCTTTTTCTTGCTCTAAATTTTCTTAAGAAATTGAGATAGGAAGGTAGTGGAGTTGAATCAAGAGTTGATGAGTGCTCAGTTGATGGTGGTGAATGCTTCTTATTTTCTTCCAAGTCATCAAATTAATATTCTGTATGGTTTGGCATATTTGGTGTTGTTTTCACCAAACAAACTGAAAGAGTTTCCTTTGAGTTCTCTTTTTCAAATACCTCTTCAATTTCCCTATCAATTGCAACCACTCCATAGATATCATCCATGAGAGAAGGATTTTTGAAATATTTAGGCAAATTGGGCTCAACCTCTTCCTTTTTATCTTGCTTGCTTGAAGTATCTGGTTGATCAATCATCTCTTCTACATCATTACTTAAAGAAATTGCCAAGCATTGTTCTCTAGAATGTTCTTCAATTTGGCTTGTCAAGTTACCATGGCCTTGAGTATCTAATGGACTAGCGAATTGTTCCATTTGTACATTAAAATTTGTATTGTGGCTAGTCTATTGACTCATCCTATCTTCCAATCTTTCACATTGTTCATGAGTAGCATTTATGAATCTTTCCAATGCTGCTTCATAAGATGGTCTGTGCTCCTCAAATGGTGCATGATCTTGAAAATCATGTTGATAAGGATACCATGAATTGTTACCTTGATCGCATTGATTTTCCCATGAAAAGCTTGAATAGTCACTCCATCCTGAGTTGTTTATGTTAGAATATGGATAATTCTCATGCCTATTATAATTTGGAAAAAATTGTAATTGTTCTGCATATTGACACTCAGAATTCAAATGATTACCTTCACATAGATCACAACTCAAACATGAATTAAATAAAGTATTAGCATTAACTTTATCAATTAAGTTAACCAATGCATCAATTTTAGCATTTAACTTACTAAAACTATCCTCACCATACATGCTTGCTGCTCTATTTAGTATCATTCCTCCATCACACCATTAAAAGTTGTGGAAAACCTTCTTTGTTCTTTTTTTTTTTTTTTTTTTTTTTTTTTTTTTTTTTTAAAGTCCTGCAAAATAAAAAAAAATAGAAAAGAAAAACAAAATCTAAAGTAATAGAGTATATCAATCTATTGATATTGTCAAAAATTGTCTTCCCCGGTAACGGCGCCAAAAACTTGTTGCGCGATTTCTGCAAGTGCACAGGTCGTGAATAAGTAATATAGTAGTGAAATAAGTGTCGATCCCATGAGAAAGGATTGACAAGTACCAAAACTATTGAATATTCTATTATTTAGAAAATCAATTACGAGAATTTGTATTTTAAGCTAAAGTAAAATTCAAATAAATAAATGATGATAATATGAAATAAGATTAAAGGTCTAGGATTTAGAATTCATCAATTGATTGTCTATGATTACGTTATATTTTTTAGATTGGATTATTTTTGCTAGAATTAATTATTAGATTTTCCTAAATTATATGATGTTCTCTCTCAAGATACAACATGTGTGTTCATATTAACCTTACTCTACTCTCGTGATCATAAGCAATTAACACAAACCCATTAAGTTTTATGGAAATCCTTTAAAAAATCACAAGGAAGTATTCTTATCTCTAAGCAATACATTCCCTAGGTCAATTATCCTAATGAACTAATATTGTGCTTCCACTCTCGCTACTTCACACAATATCTTAAATCATGCAATTAATGGCCAGTTAATTACAAGTATTAAATTCTAAGATAAAAGATTAATTCCAACAATCAAATCCAATCAATTAAATATAAATAATTATATGCAAATCAAAAGATTACATCTAAATCCTAGAAAATAAAATTAGCTATTCATAATTAAAAGAGAAGAAAAAATTAAATTAACAATAAAAATAATAAACATAATAATAACTTATAATTAAATTCAAAAATAGAGTTTAGAGAGAACTTGTTTCGGGATATAATCTTTGATGAACTCAAGCTTCCAAAAACTCCTCTTCTTGATCAAAATAAAAAATAAAACTAATCTACTCTAAGAAAACATATGAAAATCTCTCTACATATTTTTTTTATGAATTTTCTTTAATACCATTTCCCTTTGCCAAGCATGGTATTTATAGACATGTTTGGTGGAAGAATTCAAATTCCATTAAAATTCTTACATCAAAAATTCAATATTGATGGTTAGGTTGGCCACCAACCATTGAATTCCTTCATCAATATTTAAAAATAGTTAGGTTGGCTACCAACCATTGAATTTTCGCCACTAACCATTGAATTTCTTTATCAATATTCAAAAATGGTTAGGTTAGCTACCAACCATTGAATTTTGGCCACCAACCATTGAATTTATTTCTCATAGATTGAAAACTTGAATCATTGCTTGCATCATTATTTTTACTGCATCATTTTGATATGCAAGAATAAAATAAAAATACTTAAAATATGTTATAATTTATTTATAAATTGTAAAACTATTTATTTCTAAAAATAAGTAATAATATTATTGCATTATCGAGAATTGAATTTTCATGTGAAAATCTAGAAATTTAATAAAAATATAATTATACATAATAAATATTATCTAAATTGTATAATCTTGCATGTTTAATATAATTAGAATGACAACACACAATAATTATAAATTCTATATAAATATATGAATGTATTTTAAAAGGCGATATATATACAATATTGAAAAAAGATAAATTAAGCATCTCTAAATAAATCATTTTTTATAATTTTAAATGATATTTTTATATTTAACAATATGTTATAGAAAAGAAAGTAAAAAAATTGATAAATATGTTTTTATTATAATTTTTTAATTTATTTTATTATTGTTATGTTACCTAATTATTAATTATAAGTTGATTTTCATATTAATACTTGATATATTTATTATTTTCTCATAATTTCAATATAGGTTGTATGTTTTTATTAATTTTGATAAATTTTGATCTCTTTGACAAATTATAGTTTAATTTTTATTTCTCTAGAAAATTAACAACAATCTTTCTAGTATCTATATGCACTATTATTTTAAAAACCAGACTGGTGATCGAATCAAATAGGGCACTAATTTACAGTTTAACCGGTTGGACTAATTGGACAAAATTTCTTAATTTTTCATTTTTTTTATTTTTAGTCATTTTATAAAAGATTTTTATGAGTACATATCCGACCGATTAAAAACTGGTGAAAGGATGATTTAACTTGAATTTTGGTTATCTGAATCCATCTAGGTGCTCACATTATTTCAGATTTTCACTCTGATATCTCTCACACTAACTCCTTAAAATCATACTTTAATTCCATCAAAAGGCTATCTACATTTAAACTACTATCACTAGTTATTATATTTGTATTCTTATTAGTTATCATCAACCATTCTCTTTAACCATTTCTCTAATGCATCCAAATACTTTACATAAACCAATTTTACAAATGATGTAAGGTTTATGTCAAATTCAGACTCTTCAGCCACCACATCTTATAAACCATTATTAGAAACAGTATCATAACTACCATTCTTAAAAACAGTATGATAACTACTATCCTTCCTCACAAGAAAATAGTTTAAATAAATTAATATTTTAATACATCCATAATATTGAAAGAATATGAGTTAAACATATCTAAATAAATCATTTCTTACAATTTGAAATGATATTTTTATGTTCAAAAATATGTTAGAAAAAAGAAAGTAAAGGAATTGATAGATATATTTTATTATAATTTTCAAATTTATTTTGTTATTATTGTATTGTATTAATTATAGGTTAATTTCTATGTTAATACTTAGTATGTCTATTGTTTTCTTATTATTTCAAAGTAGGTTGTATGTTTTTATTAGTTTTGATATACTTAATCTCTTTGATATATTATAGTTTAATTTCTCTTCCTCCAGAAAATCAATAATCTTTCCACTACTTATATGCATCATTATTTTAAAAACCGTACCAGTGACCGACTCTGACAGATTTATAAAATATATTAATTTTTTTCTTTATTTTAATAAAAGACCTATTATACATTTACAGTATAATTAAATGTATCGTTTGTGAATTTAATATCAATATTAATTCAATATTAATTGTATGTAATTGAATTATCATGTGATATCATGTTATATCATAAACCAAAAAAATCTCTAATTTAATGATTATATCAATAAATATTAAGTTTATAGAATCCATTAATTTTTTTTATTTCAATAAAAGATTTATTATATATTCACATTAGAATTAATGCATCACTTATGAATTTAATATCAATTTAATTCAATATTAATTATATGTTGATTTATCATATAATATCTTATTATATCATGTGATATGATATTATATTATAAGCCCAAAAAATACTTATCTAATGGTTATATCACATTAATATTTGTAAATATTTTAAATTTGATATTACAAATAATAACAATGACATATAATCATTAAATTAAAAATTTTATAATTTTGATTTCCTATTTAATTAATTTTTAAGAATGATTAATTAATCTATTCTGTAATGAAAATTTTAAGTAAATTTAAGTGTTTATAGAATAGCAAATAAATTTTATTTTTTTAGAAAAATATATCATTATAAATAGAAATTTTGACATTTGATAATAAAATAATAGGATTTTGCTCATTATTATTAAATGAACTCTTAATTAGTACATATTTTTTTTCTGCTGCATCTTCTTATAAAACCAAAAGTAAGTTTTCTAATTTACAATAAAATTTTCTCAAAGTCAAATTAGAATTTCTCTAATTTGTTAATATATAAATAATCAAAGTTAAATTAAAATTTCTCTAACTTCTTAATATTCGAAACAATATAAAAAATATAAATTATTCTAATTAAATTCATGTATACAAACTATTGTTACTTTTTTTAGAACATACAAATTATTATTAATAGTTAAAATAACTAATTTTAAAGTTTATAATAGGAAAAAGTAATAATTTATATAATGAAAGTCAAATTAAAATTTTTCTAACTTGTTAATATTCAAACAATCAATATCAAAAGAATTTTTGTAACTTCTTAATATTTGAAAAAATTTAGAAAATAAATTATTCTAATTGGATATTTTTTATTTAAATTAAATATAAAAAACTATTTATTAAATAATAATTATTTTATTTTTTTCTTATTCTAATTGAATTTGTTCTTTTTTATTTAAATTAAATTAAATTAGATAATAAATTATTAAATTATAATAATTATATAATTATAAATTTGTAATATAATTAATTATATATTAAATAATTATTATTTTATTCTTTTCTTATTTTAATTGAATTTCATCATTTCCTTATTTAAATTGAATATAATTAGAAATTAAATATAATTAATTATATATTAAATAATAATTACTTTATTCTTTCATTATTCTAATTGAATCCATCTTTTTTTATTTAAATTAAATATAATTAGATATTAAATATAATTAATCAATATTAAATAATAATTATTTTATTCTTTACTTATTTTAATTGAATTCATTATTCGCTATTTAAATTAAATATAATCAGATAATTATATTATTTAATAAAAAAATGATCATATTACCATAATAAATATACAATTAAAAAAAATTAATGAAAAACTCTTATTTAAATATATTTATCCCATTTTTATTTATTTATATATAATATAGATATAAATATAAATAGATGTAATAATAATAATAATAATTCAATCAACTCTTAGATTGAATTATCAGATAATTAATGTCAATTGTATTAAAAATTTGTGGCTGCAAATTCTGACCATAATTATTCAATTAAAATCCTCTAGATATTCCTCTATATGTATTGCTTTCTAACATTTTGATATAATTAAAATCAAAGTATTATTTTGACAAGCAATCATTTTATACTAATTAGTGATTTTTTCTAAGATTAAAGATTGGTGTCATTAATGCTTTTTTTCTTGGGGAATTAATAATAATTTTTTCAATATTTCCCAGTCAAATTTTTGTAGCCCAAAAAGCAACATTTTCCTCCCTTGATATTGATGTTTTTTAAGCAATTATTATTCTTATTTATTAGCATCATGAAGCTGACAAGGGACCTTAATTATTTGATTTTTTTTTTATGTTAGATAATTGATAAAGTCTAATTCTATGGTTTTAAAATATTTTAAGATTAAATTATTCTTATAATTAATTGATAAAATCACTTGTTGATAAATTAAGTTATTGGGATCAATGTTTTCATTTTATAACTCCTCAAAATTATTATGATTTTCTGATATGCATACACATAAATAAGAAGAAAGTCATCAATTCATTAAAAAAAAAATAGAAAGTAACATAAAGATTTTTTTTTCTTTATTTACTATGTGAAAGTGGAGGGGGGAAAGGGAGGGGAGAGAAAATAGAGAGAGATGTTATTTTTTTACTTTTTTGGGAAAGGTGATGAAAATGGATAGAGGAGAAAATGGAAAGAAAATAAATCACTTGAGTCTACATATTTTAGTCATATCAAAATGAGGAGAAAAGTATTTTTCTCTCTTTTCCAAACACATAAAATAAAATTAATATTCTCCTCTTTTCACTTTCTTTCCCTTACTTTCTCTTTTTTACTAATTTTTTTTCTAAACAACGAGTTAAAGTAAGAGGTTTTTTTTTTATTTGATAGCCTACTTAATTCTTTAAAATAGGCTAAAATATTGTCATTGCAGCCTTTTTTAGGAAAAAAAATTGAAATGATATTTTTTTTCCTCTATACTTGTTACTTGAGCACAATACATCAACATATGCACCTATTGTTTGGTGGATATAATAATTTGTAATTCAAGATTCGCCAAATGTCCAAAAAAATTAAAATTATAGATTGATAGATAATTTCACCATCAATTTTATATATTTTTATAATTATATCTTTTTTTTTTTTGAAAAGTTATATCTTATTTTCTTATTTTGTGTCAATTCTAGTATAATTTCATCATAAGTCATAATTATTAAAAAAGATTGTTAATTAAATATTCAAAAAAATAAAATTAATCCTTAAACTTATTATAGCATATCAAATTAAATTTTAAATTTTGATTGAAATTAATTAAATTTTTTAACTTCACAAATTAACTAATTAAATAATTTATTTGATTATTAGTTTTCATGGTCTTATTTTAAGGGTATGTGATCAACGTTAAGGAGAAAAAGTTTAAGGCTTCTAGAACATGTAGTCACCTAACATATCAAATCAAACTGAAAATATGCAATAAGTTGTCTGTATCTATTAGAATCAAGAGCTATGGCCTTATATGTAAAAAAAAACTTGTACATAATCAAATCATTGCCATTGAGATCAATAATCTCAAACATCATTATCAGGTTCTCGCTCAAACAAAGAATATCATCATCTAAAGGAGGAAGCTCAGCTATCCTCACACAAGACATATTTATAAATGCTATTCATACATACAAATATACATCCATATTACACTGGAATTATGGAATTCTAGAATTATAATGTATTACAAATCATAACAAATACATTTGAATAATATATAAAACAATTCCCTATAGAGAAAGTAAACAGGGATAACACAACAAAAAAGATAAACAGCATCTCTAGGGCCACAACCGTCATTTGTCTCTTAAGTTCTAACACATAAGGCCACAGCTGTCACTAGACTAAGCCACTCAAAATTGAGTGATGAGCAAGCTCGCAGTTATTATATACCAATCATAGCTCAACATATCTCATTATTCATATCATAATCATAATCACAATCACAATCCTATGTGGTTGTCACATTCTTGAGATGTGACGGTCCAAGGAATAGAGAGGTATAAAGCCATCTAAACCCATAGAACTCTTCTATGTTATACTGTGCTTAATCTTCACTTGAAAAATTGCCAAGATCATAACCAACAATATTAGTTTCATAAACCCAGAATATACCAAAATTACTTAAAATATACCAGGCATCTACGGATACGCTTTAAATATACTTAACATATACCACAAGTATACTCTTCATATGCTAATGATATTAGCACTTACATAGTATATCATCATTCAAATACCTATCATATACTAACAATACATCTTACAGATAATACTTATATACTTATTACTTTACAAATATATCCTCATCAAATGCTAGTTTTGTATTGACTCTTTGTTATATATCTTCCATCACCTTTACCATTGTATATAATCATGTTTATTTCATTAATCAGTTAATACAATTGCACATTAATACTAATAATTAATACTACCCAAATGTACCCATTAAGCTTTATAAAGTTGGAGAACCTCAATATACTTTACCATATTGGAATTTCGAGATATATCTTACCTAACATACAAGCAAAGAAGGATACTTAAGGCCATCTTGTTTCGTCTTCTAATCACCTAAAAACCATAATCAACTGCAAGGTGAGTTAAACTTAGTGAGCAGATGGTATGCTAACATAACGTGCAGGTAAGTAAGAAAAACATAATATGAAATAATGATGTTAAGAATTTATCTGATGCTTAATGAGAATGGAGTATTACCATTAGCAAAAATAAATCTTATTTAAAGCAAAGTGCTTCCATTTATAAAACAAATGCTTCCATTTATAAAACAAAGTAGCGGCAAAGCCTTGCATACTTTATTATAGTAAATCTAGAGCAGAGGCTAGGTTACACATGTACACATGTCACATATTATGCATAAGACTAATCAGATCTTATGGCTAGGACCACCATTCCTAACTAAGGTTCGGATACGCTCGCCCTATCCACAGGCTTTACCATATGCACCAGGTTTGATGTGTTACCCTACATTTATTAGGGATTTCTGCTTAACAAGTAGAATATCAATATCAAGTATCACATGTATTATTTAGAACATATGAATCTCATATATCGAGACTATCTCATATCATTTGAATATTTGAATCATATGTATAACCCATAGCTAAAGATGTATAATTGTAACAGAGTCTCAATAATATATCACATTAGAATTCAATAAATTGTAATGGCTCAATTATCAAAATGGAGATCCAAATAAGGCTCAAGGCCCAACAATGTTCCATAAGGGATCCTAGCTCAACAAATCATTTACCGGTTATAGAGTTCAAGAACAATGAAAGCTAGGGTAGAGAATCATATACAAAAGGTATAATATCCATAGAAATTTGATAGTATTGCAATAGCAATTTCATATAGATTTGATATATCAAATTGAGGTGACAAACTGAGTTGGATGTTTATAAGCAATCAAGTAGGCCTAAGGCCATCATTGAATAATTTCAGTATAGAGAATCAAGGTATCATATATCAATGAAAGGAAATTAGAAATTTTAGGATTCTTATATGGAATATGATGATGATCAATGACAAATATACCGTGCTAGAATACCATATACTCACCTCAATGCCTTAGCTCTTGTATACTGATAGTACATATAGACATTATATTCCTCAATCTTTTGAGCACTTCCTTGTCTCTATTTCCTTTTGGCTCTATAATCAATTATTCCATTCATATTGCACTTTGTTCATAATGGCTAGTTCACCAAACTTAGACTATTCTAACTCTAATACTAATACCAGTAGACCTAACATAGAGTACACTACAACATAGACCTAACATAGAGTACACTACAACAACCCTACAAACAATAATCGAATCAAATTCAATTCATGCACACATCATGCATTCATACATATCACAAATTATAGTAATTTCATATTCATTTTTCACATTATGGCCAAATAAACCTATGGTTGTCAAATCCATCACTATGTTCACTTTATGAAGATCATTTCTATATTCAAGTAGTTCACATTAGGAGCAATTCATATTCACAATCATAACAATTTACATATCAATTCTTAGGCATTTTCACAAAGCGGTCGAATGGTTCATGAAAGAGAAAATCAATTCCTATGCATTCAATTCATAATTTGGTTTCACATTCATCAAAATAGCATATATTAACATGACATTTATCATTCATTTTAAATTAAAGCTCTTCTAGGTACATTAACCCTAGTAGCCCAAATCCAATTAAGGGAAAAGTTAAAATTATACACTTAAATCTCAAATTGGTTCAACAATTATCCAATTGATATATTTATAAGCTCAAATCATATGTCAATTGCATGATTTCAATTTTGATTCATAAACCATAGGATGGTTGGAAATTAACAAAGGGGAAAATAAGTTTTACTCTTCATAATTTCAATTGATGCAACATCCATTCAGTTAGAGTACAATCATACACATTTTAACAATCAATTCAATTTATTTCCCAATGGCTTTCAAAACCCTAATATACATAACCTAAAGAGGAAAAGTTCAAGATTTCTAAATTAATCTTTAAATTGACTTTTGAACAATTATATTGATATATTATTAAGCTCAAATCATAATTTACAACACAAAATAAGCATTGGAATCAAATTCCCTTCTTTGACCTAGACTAGTGTTCCAAACCCTAAGTTTTCTCTTCACTTCTTATTTCTTGTTTTTAACACACTCATATCATCATTTTCATGCTCATTTAATATCATTCATTAAGAAATTGATAAACAAAATTCCTCTTATATAGGTCTAATAATGGCCGAACCAAAGAATAGGAGGAGAAGGAAAGGAAAACTTTAACATATTTAAAGAAACTATGAAATCATGTTTAAGGCGTAGAAAGGAAGAGACTTAGAGGAAATATATCTTGAAATCACTTGGCTTTGGTGGGAAAAGAGAGTGGCTGAACACTCTTTGGCAAGAGAGGAAAGTTTATGTTCTTGAAAGTGTGTGGAAAGAGTGAGAATGAAAGGTAATGATATGTTTGAGTAAAAGGATGACTGGTGGATAATTAATCTTGGAATGAATTGTTAAGATTTCATCAATTAAAATGGATGGTGGAGGTGCTTTGGCTTCTCAAAGAAGACTTGTAATAGTCATTTATATTTTCTTTTTGATGAGCAAGTGTAATGGAATTTGGCTAAATATATTAATATTCTATGGCCAGCCACTTTGGGGTGTGAGTGGACTCCACACTCCACTTATATAAACACACACGAACTCTACACTCCACTCATATAAACACACACAAAATAACTTCTAAACTTAATAATTTTACTACATGACCATTTTACCCTTGTCATAGTGTACACTACTATGCTTACCTAATATATAGCATATTACATAACATTACCACATTTATCATATTTCTATCAACATATTCACACATGTATAACATAAATGTCACAAGAATAATTCAAAGATTAAGTGAGCTTAATTAGGCACTTAGGGCAAAAATTGGGCCTTAATAGTTAAGTAAGTATTCACATTCTCATTATATGCTATCATTACTAATGTTCATGAGTTAAGGAAGTCTATGACATTACAATGGTCTTATGTCATCTTACTCCTATCCAATAATCATAAACATTATGTAGCATCAATTATGAATAAACAATCACAAGCAGATGCCAAGATGTCCATTTATTATCATAATGTATATTTATATACATATATATATACAATAATGCAAAGGCATGAGAAGTAGTGAAATATATTAAAAAGTATTACTTACAGCCCTAGGAGAGAAAGTCAGACCCAATCACTAGTTCGGTCCTAGAGCTGCAGAAGATAGTCTTGGATGATCTAAAGAATAGAATTTAATAAATCATGAAAGCAAAAATTAGGGGTGTCAAAAAGGATCATGATACGCTAACCTGATTCGCCAAACACGGAAAATTTTCGGGTGAAGGTTGAGACTTAGCGGGTCCATGTCGGTAAACAAATTGACTCGTATATGACACTAATTAAAACGAGTCATGTAATGGGTTGACCCGCTAACCCGTTATAACTAGTTTAATTTCGCATGTCGTGTTAGATAATGTCAACACAACCCAACCCATTTAGAACCTGTATATTTTAAGTTAATTTATCATATTTTAAGATGACAATCAATAAAAAAAATTATATTAACCAAGACTAAAATATAATCAAATATATGAAAGCTAATGAATCATATATTAAGATTGTATTCTATTGAATCATTTGAACATATATATATATATATATATATATATATATATATATATATATATATATATATATATATATATATATGAGAGAGTTTAAAATATATTTAACTAAAACTAAGATATAATCACATATTATAATTAAATATTTTAAATTCACTGCATATATGTTTTAGAAATTTTTTTTAATATATATTATAATTAATCAATAAATGATAATAAGAAAATATCATGTATTAGTGTAAGTCTAGTAATGAAGTCATTTTAATTGTAATTACATTTAGAATCTGTATATTTTAAGTTAATTTATCATATTTTAAGATGACAATCAGTAAAAAAAATTATATTAACCAAGACTAAAATATAATCAAATATATAGAAGCTAATGAATCATATATTAAGATTGTATTGTATTGAATCATTTGAACATATATATATATATATATATATATATATATATATATATATATATATATATATATATATATATATATATATATATATATATATATATATATATATATATATATATATATATATATATATATATATATATATATATATATGAGAGAGTTTTAAATATATTTAACTAAAACTAAGATATAAACACATACTATAATTAAATATTTTAAATTCACTGCATATATGTTTTAGAAATTTTTTTTAATATATATTATAATTAATCAATAAATGATAATAAGAAAATATCATGTATTAGTGTAAGTCTAGTAATGAAGTCATTTTAATTGTAATTATATTTAAATTAAGATTTTGTTAGTGTTATATAATTTAATACTCTAATCCTTTAAAATATCTTTTTTATTAACTAACATTTTTGTGATACATTATCAATAAGAAAGTATTTATTAGCTTTAATTAGTATATAAGTCAAGATTAAAATTATTTGAATTAAGTAAAATGCAAATTGCATTTTAGAATATTAAATATAATTACATTTACATGATATTAATAGAGTTTTTAGAGTTTTTACAGTAATTCACCAAAAAATTGCAAATAATCATTAGTTTATTAATATAACAATTGCCTATTATACAATTATATCATAAAAACTATGTTATTTTATATAAAACTATGTAGTTTTGATGGTTATTAGTTATTATACAATTTAATATCAAACTCAAAACTACACCATTTTACTCAAAACTACATAGTTTTGATTTTTTTTTTAGGTTATAAATATTATATAGATTAAATGGGTCATGTCGGGTTCATGACTCGCACACGACCTAATTAAATAAACTGGGTTATATGTATTGTGTTTATGTAACCTATTTAATTTTCGTGTCTTGTTAGTGTTGGGATGATGTTACACAATTAATAAATGGGTCATGTTCGTGTTGACTCTAACTATGTCACTTGAGTAAGTCAACCCAACACGAACAAGACCCACCAACACGTTTTGACACCCCTAGCAAGAATCATATGAATCAAACGATATGCTCATCCTAATGACTATGAAAAATCTACCAAAAATCCTACAAAGTTTCCCTAAAATAGACCTAATTTTTGAAACACAGGCAACATACTCAACTTAGAATAATCTCAAATGGCCCATCTTGGCCTCCATAAATAGTCAATAACATCATCCCTTCCTCAAAAATACATAGCTGCAATTCATAAAAATTGGTTATAATTAATCATTTTAAAATCATTCATAAAATATTTAGTAAATTTATATGTCAAAAAATTCATCTAAAATCAATTTTGAGACTATTGGACGTTACTTATTGGAAAATCATCACTGGTGATGATTGGTTGGAAGAAGGATATCAATAGAATTTTCTCAAAGCTTGATATTCAGAAATCACCATCACTTTCTATCACTCACTGGAGATATTCAAAAATCTCCCCTAGAAGTTTTAGATTTGTTAATTTTTAGCCATATTTTTTTTTATCCAGAATTAGTTGCAAAATAGGTACCAAATGAAAGCTTTAATGAGAGAAGTGCAACAATACTAACCTCATTGGGAATGGAGGTCAGAGTAGGCTAAAATCAGCTCTAGAAAATCTTCATCAGCGGCACAATCGGATGGTGTGTATTGGCTCATCCGATGGCCATTCACAACATGCTTCTGGCTGGAGACTTGCTGACAGTTGGGTAATCCCTCGATGCAGTGCATTTTGTCTTTTGGTCACTAGAAATGTTAGATCGGGCAGTGGCAGTATGGTTTACTCTCTCTCTCTCTCTCTCTCTCTCTCTCTTGTGCGCAACAAGGAAGCTCAGCCACTAATTGGCTCTCACATGGCCAATCATTGTTGTCTACCCAACTGTAATAGTAATAGTAGTAGTAGTAGTAATAATAATAATTATTATTAAACATTTTTAAATTTAACATAAAATCAAATAAACAAATAGATAAAACTTCAAAATATTACAATCTCCCCCTCCCTCTTAAAGAAAAAAAAAAAAAAAGAAAATTTGCCATCCAATTTAAATAAAGATGTGTAATCACAAAACACAATACTTATTTTCTCAAAGTAATAATAATTCAATTCATTAAAACATAAAAAATGCAAAATCAATTTAACTAGCTGCAAATAGGAAGGGGTACTTCTCTCTCATCTTAGTTTCTACCTTTCAAGTACATTCCACAATAGTGTGATTACCTTATAGAACATTTACCATTGAAATTTTCTTAGAATGTAGCATACAAATATGAAAATCCATTATAGCTAAAGGAACTTTCTCATAAGATAGATTCTCATAAATCTGAATATCTTATGGCTATAGCACATAAGAAGGATAGGGGATGTACTTCCTTAAGGTGAACATGTGAAAGGTCTACTAATAGCTCCAAGATATGCAACCTCTCTAATTCTCTCAACAATCGCATATGGGCCGACATATCAATTTACCAATTTGCCCTTCTTACCAAATCTTATCACTCCTCTCATAGGGAAGACTTTTAGGAAAACATAATCACCCACATCAAATGACACATCTCTATGCTTAGGATCCGCATTATTTTTAGCTGCTTTCTGATGAAAGGAACCTTCTCATATGTGATTTGGACCGAATTGGGTCTAGCCAATTGTCTTTCTCCAACCTTTTCCCAATACATTAGGGATATATAGGTGTCATCTCTATGCAAGCATAATAAATGTTATTATAGGCAAACTAAATCAATGTTCGATGGCAATCCTAGTGGTTTTCAAAATCAAGCACAAACATCCATATCATATGCTTCAATGTCTGAATGGTCCTCTCAGACTATCCATCTATCTGAGGATGGAAAGTTGTACTAAAGTTTTATCTCATACTCAAAGCTTCCTGTAAGGATTTGCAAAACCTTGAAGTGAATTGGGGCAATCTTTTTGACACAATAGAAATTGGGATCTCATGTAAGCAAACTATTTTTTAGAATAAAACCTTACATACCTAGCCACAAAATAGTTAACTTTTACTAGAATGAAATGTACTGACTTGGCCAATTTGTCCATTAGTCATTCCCTGAAGTAGTCTTAGACAATCGAATTACAAAATTCATAGTAATCTTTCCACTTCCACTCATGGATAGAAAGTGACTATAACAACCTAGAAGGTTCCTAATGCTCTAACTTTACTTGTTAATAAATTAGGCATTTAAAGACAAATTCAACAATATCCTTTTTGATATCATTTCGCTAATAAATATTCTTGAGATCAATATACACCTTGATCGAATCTTAAAAATTTTATAAATTAAATTGATAAAATTAAAACACTTGGTATAACTAAAATAAGTTAAATAACTATAAAATTTATGATATTTGAAATCATTAAAATCTTTGTCACATTATTAATTGATTTCATAATTGAATTGATTTTTAAATTCATTTTTTTTTTAAGTCTAGTGTTGCTTTTATAATTTCATAATTTATTAGGAGATAACCTTTTTTTAGTATTTGGTTCATTGATTGTTTTTTGCTTACTTAGTAAGCGTATCATTTTCTTTTTTCATTAAATAAATTTTAGAATCAATTGAAAAAAATATAATTACAATATAAATTTTCTTTATATTAATTTTAACTAAATTATTATAGTTTAGCCAGACTAGACTAGAGCTGGATGTGACCTAAAATCAGTAACAAGCCTATATATCTCTTTAATTATTTATTAATGTTCAAATCAAACTCATAGAAAAACTATTAGAAGAGTCGAATAGTGCATATTATTTATCACTAAGTATGATCTAATCTTTCAAACTAAGATCACTGCTATTACTATTTATATTCTTGATTTGTTTTGATATCATTTTTGAAAAATTACAATATTATAAGATTTTATGATTTTGTATTGTTTTAATTTATCAATCGACGAATATTTATTTTCATCTAAAAGAAAAAAACTTTTAAAATTTTCTACTAATAACCTGTTTAGCATTGAAATTGAAATTATTTTCCTAAAAAATTACTATGTTGAATTTTATTGAAAATATTTTTATTAATAGCAGTTGAAACAACGATACCAAATAGTATTTAGATAGAAAACCATTTCCTTATCATCTCCACTAAACTTTCTTTCAGAAAATCATCTCCACAAATTGAGTTTTTGACATATATGATTATATTCCCTTACCCATAATTTTAAAGCCCCAATCTAATTATTCTGCTAACAAAGTTTTTAGAGAATTTATGAGAAAAATGAAATCAGGATATATTACTTGCGAAGATGAAACCTACCAGCGGATTGGGATAATTATCATTTTAGATTTTTTTTTTTTCATATTATGGATAAATTTGATTATTCATTAGCTTGGTTGGCTCTTGAAAAAAAAATTATTTAAAAACTTATAAAAATATATTTTTATTATAAATACAAAAAATTTCACAACATAAAAAATATATACTTTCATTTTAATTATTTTCAAATGCATATATAATTTTTTTTACTTAAATATAATTTTTATATTATTAGAACGCATAAATATTTTTTAAAAAAAATTAAGTTTCCTTGAATTAAAAAATAAAAAATATTATCTTAATTATGCACCAAAATTAATTTTGGATATAATTAGACGAATCGAAAAAAAATCACTAATCAATTTGAACTTTCTTATAGTCAAGAGTATTTTAGTGTTTTTTTTTTACTATTAAATATGCCATTATTTTGAATAATAATAATAAAGACTATTTTGTTAATAAAAATAAACGTGATAGAATATTTAATTAGTTTCTTAAAAATTAAGGAGTGATGAAATTATTAATTAGACTAAATATGAGGGACTAGATAGTAATATGTTTTTTATATATTTAATCATTGTTGTTCAAGCTGTACACATATATATATATTTATATTGGAAAAAATTATGAGACCAAATTAACATATTGAGTTATGTGAAGTTGTTAGTGTAATAGTATCAATTGTTTTGGTATAATTATTAATGGAGAAAGAGATTGCATTTATATCACTTGGCGTTTGAGTGCACAACTCCATTGATAAGGACTGTTTAGTATAATCCCTGTCATTGTGAAAATGAAATTCAGGTTTAGATTAGCTTCTTCCTACCTAATCTTCCTCAATTAATTTTCAAATTAGAATCTTATCCAAGTCTAATTAGCCATCTCAAATAAGACAAGTCTAATTAGAATCTTATATATTTATATATGACCCAAAAAAAAAAAAAAGAGTTGATGTGCTGACCATGTGTTAAACAATTGAATAGAAACATCAATTATAAAATATAAAAAAAATAAAATTAATATGTTTCTATTCAATGATATTATAAATTTATAATACATGAGTCCTTGAATTTCGATTGTAATTAAAATCTAATTAACCCAAAATATATACAACAAATATTTCTTTATTATAATTATTATTATTATTAATATTATTGACATAATTAAAATTACCCTTTTGAGCTTATTCTCTCTTCTAATTGACATAGATTAAAATTTAAAATATAAATTAAATTGGGACTCACCCATATATTTAACTAGAATTGTTAGGTTTACTAAATCCAAGTAAAAATTCTACTTTTTTTTTTTTTTTTTGGGAAAGTAACAACTCTAATTAAGTATTGGTGATGGGTCCATTTTAATTTACCTTTAAATAAATTACTATTTAGTCGTTCTTAAAATTTAATTTAAATAATAAGTTTATCTCTTTTCTTTTAGAAAGAAATTAAATAGTTGCTCGTATTTATTTCTATTACTAAAATCATCATTTCGTCTAAGACAATTAAAATTTTTTGTTAAATAAATAAAAAAAGACTATAATACCTTACATAAGTTATGTGGTTATAAAGCTTAATATAATGCAGTCTCTCTCTTTTTTTTTTTCCAATCTTTTTGAATAAAAACTCAAATTATACATTAATATTTTGAAAATTTCCACCAATTTTTTCTTAAAAAAATTATACTATATGTTTTAAATAATAAAAGTATATTTTTATTATTAACAAAAAAGATCTTACACTATCAAAAAATATATAATCTTTCAATTATTTTGAAATACATATATAATTTTTTTACTTAAAATATAATTTTTTTATATTATTAAAAAACATGTAAACATATATTTTTTAAATGAAAAAAATTAAGTTCCATTGAATTAAAAACTAAAAAAAAATATTATCTTCATTGTGTAACAAAATTAATTTTGGATTAAATTAGACAAATTGAATAAAAAAAAAAAGGATTTTTGATCAGTTTCAATTTTTTCTTTATAATGAGGGTATTTTAGTACTTGTACTACTAAATTACCTGCTAGCTGCTAAAAATTACTTTAACTAACAACAAGGGACTATTTATTAATAAAAACATATGTGAAATACTAATTTATTTATTTCTTAAAAAAAGATGAATGGACTTCTTGATTAGACTAATAGTTCATTTAAAACAAATAAATTATAAATGTGAAATTTTCAAATTTCATTAAAATAAGTGAAATTTTCATATGAATTTCATAAAACTGACAAAACAATTATCATGAATAGAAATACCCTCCCCTCTCTCTCTCTCTCATCTTTACTACACTTTCTTTTTCTCTCTTCTCTTGCTACTCTCTCTATCATTTTTCTTTTTTTTTTTGCCAACTAATTTTTTATTATATTTTACAAATTAAATATTACTTATAAATATAAAATGGGGAGTTTTTTTATGTTACTTTGTTTTAAAATAAAGTAACCTATTTTATTGCGAAAAAAATAATTTTTTTATAAAAAATTATAATTTTATTTATATTTTTTTGTAAATTAAACTATTTTTTCATAATTTTACTTAATTATGAAAAAAGTTCTAATTTTACAAAAATTTAATTTATTTTGTATTATAATTTATTTTATAAAAACAATAATTTTATGAGAAAAAATAATTTTATAATTACAAAAAAATATTACTCTTTTAAAAAAAATCACAATCTTTTTATAACAAGCATCATATAGGCAAATTTTTTATATTATTTTGTTTTAAAAAAAAAGTAAAAAAATTTATTTTTTATAGCCAAAAGGATAGTTATAAATAATAAATATAATTAAAATATTTAAAGTATTATAATTAAATTAATCTATTATTATATTTTACTAATTAAAAATGAGAAACACTAGAATGATTAAGTTAGTATTTTAAATTTATATATCTATAAATTTTATAAAAAATAGTCTAATTTATGAAAAAAAAAAAGAAGATTATGATTTTTTTTTTTACTAAAGAGTCATTTTTTTTGTAATTAAGAAATTATTTTTCTTTTTTATAAAATTGTTGTTTTGCCAAAAAAAAAAAGTCATATTTTTCATAAAATTAAAAGTTTTTTTGTAACTAAAAAAATTACGAAAAAATAATTTAATTTACGAAAAATATGAATAAAATTATTATTTTTCGTAAAAAATAATTCCTTTTTCGCAAACAAAATAAATTACTTTGTTTAAAAACAAAGTATCCATAGAAAGCACCATATAAAATATATTTATATTTAGTTGTTTTATTTTTTTTTGTTATATTTAATATATTGAGGTTATTTTGGGAAATAAGAAAAAAATAACTCATCTATAGATTTGTTCCAAACATAAAAATATAAATGCAATTACATTTTATACTTTAAGTTATATTTTTTCAAACATGAGAATTCATTTGTAAATGATTTTACTTGGAATTCATTTATAAACGAATTATCTTTTTAAGCAGAATTCATTTAAAAATGAATTTCACATTTGTAATTCATTTATTCCAAACAAACTGAATGTAATTTGATTTAGTTATATTTAATTCCATAGAGCTGAATTTGTAAAATTAAAATTAATTTTTTCTAAAATTAATTTTTTCTAATGTTCCAAACACAATACTTTTTTAAAATGCAGATTTTGAAATTTGTTAAATTCATTTATTTTAAACTGATTGTAAATTGGAGGGACTAAATAGTAATTTGGTTTGTATATTTTAATTTATATCATATACTACTGAGTGGGAGAAAAAAATCAAAGTAGCAGCCGCCAGCCGCTATAACAGAGAAAATGCTCAAAGTAGTAATTTTGACGAAAGAAAGAATGTAATTGTAAACAATTTTAAAAGTTTGAAATGTAATATTACATTAAAATAAAATTATTAAAAATAAGAAAAATTTAGAATATTTTAAGCTAATAGATTTTCGTTTTAAATGTATGTAAAATTAAGACGAGACAAAGATTTTAAAATGTATATAAATTCAGAAGTTGAAGGGTTAATTATGATATTTTAAAAATTCAAGAGGTCACATGATTTCTTTTTTTTTTTTTTTTTTTTCATAAAATTTAAGTGCCAAAATATATTTTTGTCATTCCTTTATTATTTACTTTAAAAAAAAGACTCTAATATATAGCTGTAAACAGGAAATATATGGTAGGTTTTGTTTCTATAGAAGTGCGTAATTTTTGTTGTTTATTTGGTTTCTTTTACAACTTATAGAATTTTTAACATGATGAATTTAAATTAATTTTCTTTCTATAAATTTAGTTCCAAGGGCTCAACGCAAGCTTTATCGATTGTAAATAATGGAAAACAACAATAGAATATTCGTATTTTAAGAAAATATTATATTGACTTATAACAAACAAATCTCAAATCACCCAACCAACCAACCAACCATCCAACCACCCATGAATTAATAGATTCTAAGTCTCACAATTAAACTCCAAATCTCTTATAGCACGAAACAAACTCCTAACCACTGAACTAGCATCTCAATTTTGGACTCTGCAGAGACAATTAGTAGCAAATTGCATTATACAGTGGCAGCCATCAAAGTACACCTACTCCGCATATATTATGTAAGTGGCAGCCATCAAGGTACATTGACAGGGAAGCTGCCACCTACCCCCCCTGGGCCCTTCTTATATACAGCTGAAAATCTCAAGCCTGTAATTGTCATACACTGAAGAAATGCCATTGGTGAACTTGGAAGCAATGCCAGACCAGGACTAAAGAACAAACTTAGGGTTAGTAGTTGAAGTTCTGTTTGATTCATAACGTGTCAGCAAATTCATGTATGCAAACAGTAAGTAGAGAAATAACCTATGTCACCAAATAATATTATACAAATAGACTTAAAAATTCCAGACACGGACCTGAGTTCCAAGTCCAAATATTGACATTCCTTTCAGAACAATTGGGAAAGCCAAGCCCCTCATTTCTCTGGGTTTTCAGCCTTGGGCCTAAATTGAAGATCCCCCCGTGAAAAATAAAAACAAAGATATATTTTACAGCCACAGAAGAGAATCTAACTCTTAGCACAATCACCTATTCTAAACCCAGGAATTTGGAAACTAAGCTTACAATTGTAGTTTTAAAAGTACAATAGGCTGGCATCACGTATAACACTACCTACAAACACATCAGGAACTTGCACCAGGTCATATTGAGAAGTTGAATACAGATCATTGTGAGAAAAAGAAGAACCATGGCTGAACCTCGTGTTTACTAAGTTGTGAATGGATCACATCACTCTACAACATAATTAGGAGCAACGGCTAATATCCTGTCGTCTCTAGATGATGACTGCCTTGCACCTTCCCCGCCTACTGCTTCTGGCGGCCTGCCATCGTCTACCACTATCAAGTAGCCTTCTCTCCTAATCAAACTCTGCAATACAAGCATTTGTTATATCCGATGATTCCAGCTGACATACACGCTGAAATATAGCATCTCTTGAAAGGAATAAGATTATTCATAGTTTTACCTCTATAATAGCTTTGATTTTTGTGGCCTCATTCTTTGCTTCCTCTACAGAACTGTAGCTATTTTTCTCATTCTGTTGTTCCACATACCATCTGATCAACTCCCCCTGCCTCATTCCAGCCAGTCCAGTCCCTGAAAATGACAATTCCCAAGAAATGCTTCAAGACAACAAATCTAGTGATATAAATAATGATTTATAATAGTACAGTATAACCAAGTAGCTCAGCCCTGTACACAGCATTTGCATCTAGGATCTAATATCTGTGTATCATTACTATATTAAGAATGTTAATGTTGCAATAACTAAAGTTAGATGGATATAAACATCTGGAATAATTAGTAATAATTATGAGCACAGAATAAATCATTTGCAATCCAGATTAAAAAGGATTTTTGTTTACCATCTCGCATTACAGTTTCTTCATGCTGTCTGAGGCGCATGACCAGGGCTTGTGTAACCCTCTGAAAGTATTCTTCACTTATCACAAGTTTTTTGCCTTGTTCGCTAGCTGAACCAACTCCAACAGCTGAAAATCAACCCAATTTAAGTGAAAACACTCAAGGAAGCAAAAAAATAAAAGAATAGATTGTACGAATCCCACCTGTATTTCCAGAAGCTGGCCCAGAGTCAGTATTACTTGGCTGAGCTTGAGCATCACCTTCACCAACATCATTTCCATCATCACCACTAACACTATCATCACGATTTCCTTCTTGGAACTCAGATAGATCAATCTCACTGGACTCCACACTGCAAGGAAAAACAAAAATTACATTAGAACTATTCCAAGCTATATGGATACTTGTATGCATGAACTCATAAATTTATATGTGTGCATTGATGGATGAAATTTCTTGCCTGATTATAGATGTTTTCAGCAATCTCACTGCCAAACGAACATGGCGTGGTTGCACCTGTGAAAAAATACCCTCTTAAGTCTTAAGTGAATATGAGTGATGATCTTAAGATGCTGGCACACAAGTTGACAAATTAAAAGACCTGATTTTCCAAATGGCTTCGAGCAATGGCTTCAGAAAGTCTGATTAATGCCTCCAGCTGTCTAACTGTCATGCGATAAGCAACTCTACTACCAGGAGTTGTGTCACCTTTCCGTAGAGCAACGTAAGAGTCCACCAAAAGTTTTCTTGATTCAGAATTAAGCTGCATTAAGCGTAGTTCAGTTCAGATGAGACAAGGTAAGAGCAAATCTTGCATATTGGTAATGCTTTTTTCCCTTAAAAAAAAAAAAAAAAAATATATATATATATATATATATATATATATATATATATATATATATATATATATATATATATATATATATATATTACAACTTGATCATGAAAAGATCATGCAGCAAACCTTTGGTTTCAAAGTTTTTGCATATGCAATGTAACGCTTAAGTTGAGCAGTTGTGAAAGCAGGAGCAAGTGCATCTTCACGTTTTTGATGAACTCTTACAATATGATGAGCAATGTGGTAATCAACTTGATCATCTGGGTCATCAATCATCACATATACTAGATCGAACCTTGAGAGAATTGCAGGCGGAAGAGCCACATTATACTAAGAAAAAAAGTGTATCAAAGTGGTTAGCCAAAGGAAAATTAGAGAAACAGAAAAGACTAGAAGTTTATGATAATATAAGAACTACCATAATGAGGGCAGCTTGTCTTTAGTAACTTATTGACAAGGCTTTGAATCAGGTACAGAACATTCTCACCTTGAGTGGTTTAGACTTATCATAGCGTCCTCCAGCAGGATTAGCTGCTGCTAGGATTGAAGTTCGAGCATTAAGTGTTGCTTGTATCCCTGCTTTTGTGATGCTTATTGTCTGCTGTTCCATAGCTTCATGGATTGCAACCTTCACATCCATTAATATTGATGTCAGAAATCAATATGGTATATACCAAGCCCAAGTTTCAAACATTACCTGGTCCTTGATATCCATCTTGTCAAATTCATCAATACAACAAATTCCATTGTCAGCAAGCATAAGTGCACCAGCCTGCAGGGAGTCATATAGTACAGGTTAGGAAGAAAGGAACCAGAGAAATACAGGGGACACATACTTGGTAGTCGTACTTTGCTTTCTGTTTGATTCCTTTTCATTTTCACATTGGTTCTTTCCTTCAAGACTAAATTAAGCTCTCTTGTCTTCAATTATGAAATTGGAAATTTTAAAGCATTAAACAACTAATAAATTGTAACAAGAAAAAGCATGCTTCATGATCTCCAAAATTATCCTCTGGGACCACACCTCCATCACTAACTGTAATGAGTAATAGCAAAACAAAGCTTGAAATCTGTTTACTTGTTTGTTTCTTTATGATTGATTACAAGATCCATAGCAACCCCATGTCCAACTAACATCCCATAAACTAATGCTAAGCACCCTATTGATAGTGTATTTCACCATGATGTTTAATTATATGCTTCTGCATATATATTCAAGCAGTTCTAAGCTTCTTCAAAAATAAGAAGATAACGATAACTGGCATCCAGAGGATGTCCTAAAAAAACTTCATGACTGGTGTTCAGTGATTCTAAATGAACAAAACAGCAACATCAACTGAATGCTACCTCAATACAGAATTCCCCAGTCTCTGGTTCTTTGGCAACTGTTGCAGTCAACCCAGCAGCAGATGAAGACTTGCCAGATGTATAGACAGATCTAGGGACTATACCTGAAGTATACCTGTGAATGGATAGACCAAGATAAACAAGTGAATCCTCATGCATAAACTAAAATTGAAAATTTTAACACTGAACAAATAGAATGTCTAACGTACTTAAGAAACTGAGATTTTGCACAGCTGGGATCTCCAACTATGCAAATATTGATGTCGCCTCTTAGGTTAATGCCCTCATGAGTGAACTTGTGGACACCGCCTAAGAGCATAAGAAGAACTGCTCTTTTGATATCCTGGTGACCAAAAACAGTTGGAGCAATGCTATCAACCAACTTGTTGAAGAAATCAGGGGTGTTTCTCATTCTTTGAATTTCATCTAGCTCCTCTGCCTGCAATGTTAATGAAGTGAGCTTTACATTGCATCATACCCACATAGGAACATATGGCAACTACTTGACCACAGTGCTAATAAACAACAATCAGAAACTATAATTTTATCCATGAAGCCAGGAATCAATAAATATTCTGAAATGAACTAGACATGATATAAACTTCCATTCATCTATGATGCATTGGAGAATATTACTGAACCAAAAAAAAAGCAGGGTATAACAAACTTACTGCGAACAGCTGGTTGTCATCTTCATCAACATCCTTCTTTCGATTCCTGATGTCAGTATCCCTTCTGCCATCACAAACCTAAACAGAGAAGCATTTATGAAACAATATTACTGTGAATGGCCCATCATCATCATGGCAGCAGCTACAGAATTGTTCTATTAGACTATCCATAGACCAACCTGGGCTGAATTGGCAATAAATGCTAGGCGATATGACAGGTCTCTCACTCCCAATGCTCGCAGACCTCTCACCCCTTCTTGTCCAACAGCAGAATTCTTGCGCTGAGAAGCTTCCCGACGACATTCTGCTCTCTCTCCAGGAGATGCCAGTGCCAATATGTCTGGTATTACAACTACAGTACCAGTGAAAATGACCCTGAAAGTAGACAGAAATTGGGGCTGCATTATAAGTTAAATCCAATTATGACGCGAAATGGAACAGAAGCATAACAGAAAGGCAAAATAATTCACTCAAAGTGGATCATGGGAGAACTTGTCTTACGTGTCACCAGCTCTGGCCTGTTCAACAATATCATGTCGAAGAATAACATCCAAAGATCTAGGAAGGGAGCCTGCAGGAATCTCTTTTGAAGTTTCCTGCATTCTGACCCTCTGCCAATCAGCAAACTTGCTATCTTGTCTGAGCAATGCCCATTTTGTTCTGTTATTGCATGTGGCATTCACACAAATTGTGGGCTGCAAAATCACAATTACAGTTGCACATATAATATCAGACATGAAAAGAACAATTTGCTGAAGATGGAAGATAACATATGTGGAAACCAACCTCAGTGTATTTAAATTGCTGTTCAACATTCTTGATGACACCGCCACATTCCAGACACCTGAAAGTTCCTTGCAGAAGCTCTGGCCTTACCTCACTTGTGCGAGTAACCACTCCAGTGACTGATACCAGTTTACCAATTTCAGCTGTAGTTAGCTCTCTCAACCTGCAGATAGTGATATCCGGTAAATGCAAGTGACTAACAAAAATGTTCAAAATTTGAATCAAAATCCCATATTATCCATGAGCGCCAAGAACTTATAATTTGTTATTTGAGTAGCTGTATCAGAGATTATTGTATTTCAAGCATAATCAATCATAGAAAACCAAAATTATGCTAGTAAAGAAAGGAAATTGAACATCAATAATTGGGAAAACTGTAAAAAAAAAAAATAGAGAAAGGGAGTGGTGGGTACCGCTTAGAGAAAGGGATATTGAAGAAAGCCACATTAATATCCTTATTAGGGTTATCATCAGATATGAATGTAGGCTTAAGCTCCATCACAAAACGCTTACACGCATTCTTCAAGTACGGCTCAAACCTTAACATTAAAAATTAAAAATTGGTGTATTAGGGTTTTTAAATAGCAAAAATTGAATAAAGAAATAAAAACATTTTTACCTCAAATACTCATCAGCAATTGCTTTCTGGAGAATATCATTGAAACGCATAACATGAGAGAAATCAATGAACATAGTAGTGGATTCACTGGCTCTCATAGTTTCAATTTCTGTTTCATAATACGCTTCTCCTACATTATTTTGCCCATCTAATCTAAAACTGATCCAAATAACAAATCCAGACAAATTTCACACCACTTACAGAGAAACAGAATTGGAATCGAAAGAAAAAGAAAAAGAAAAAAAAAAAAAAAAGACCTCTTGAGAAACTCAAGGAAAATGTTCTCCACCCGCTCAGCCTTCACGTCGGAGAAGTATCCACCAAACGCATCCATTTTCGATTTCTTTTCTTGAAAATCAGAAAAGTTTCAAAGGAAATGAAAAATCCTAACTGGAGTTTTGACAGAAGAAATGCAGCTAACTCCGAAGAGGGACGGAAGCTAGCTATTTTGGCTCCTCTTTCTGGCGGGAAAATGAGTAACGCTTTCCCGCCAAGTATGCTGTTGGGCCTTTTTTTGGGGGCTTTGTATAGCCTAATGTAATGCCTACGAGATGAGGAAACACATATCGGTACGTTTGGACTCATCCGTCCTTTTCCGGGTTCGGGTCAGGTAATGGCTCTATATTTTTCGTGCAATAGCCCTTCTATATCTTATTTTAAAAAAATAATTTCATGATTCTTGACATTCGTCTTAAAAATTTCAAGCTTATTTATAATTAATATAAGATACTTTAGAAGTGACGTTACCATTCAAATCTCGTAAAATATTAAAATTATTTTTATCACTTTATTTTATAAAAATAAAATTTTTCAACGGAAATTTATACAAGCATAAGCATAGTTGATTTTTCAATTCACAAAATAAAATATCAACTTCTAAAATTTTGTATTACTATTTTTCTATTGAAAATGTTAAATTTTTTAATTAAAAAAATTAAAAAATATTATTTAAAAGAAATAAAATTTTAATATCACATTTCACGTTATCAATTATTAATTATCGATAAGAGATAAAAATGATCATCTCATATTAGACTGTTAGAAAGAAGGCTCATGAAAAAAAAGCCTCGCATCTAATACTAGACAACTCTAGTGCTGAAATCCAATAACTGTCAAAGAGCTTGGATAGTAACAAATAACCCCCATGATCTTAATGACTCAAAACGCAAGCAACTCAATGATGAAGCAATTCACTTGCTTCATCTTCCTACGAAGACCTTCCATTTATGTCGAATCTACCTCTTTGCATGATTCTTACTTATGCCAGGAGTTTCAAGGTACCTTCACCCTATTAAGAAATAAGAACTACGTTAAGATTAAATGGCTGGTAATACACAAAAGGAGGTGCTTACTCCTTCCCATTGTAGTGTGTCCATCTTGCATGCTAGAAATCCATCATTTAGATCTAGGACCACTAAGAAAGAGATCTAGTCCAAATTAGGGATGACAATAAGTCAAGTATGGAGTGGATTTTGATTTGTCATACTCTACTTGTCTTGCATCGAAACAAGGTGGGGCAAATCAGATCACGGATACCTATTTGTTTTTTAAAAATTATATATATATATATATAATATCATTATATATATTTTACTTAAAAATATAAATATAATATACTACTACATGCTGCATATACAGCTACAAATTTTAGCTGCAAATGAAAACATAATGGCTAATGTCTAATAATAGCCATATAAATTACAATTTTGTAACCATTTATATTTCATCAAATTATTCGAGCTACGGAAATAAAACTTTTAAAACTAATACATTAATTTTTTAACTAGTAATTGTTGTGGAAAAATTGAATTAATAGCTACAAATTTTTAGTTACGAAAAAATAATATAGTTAATTTAATTTTTAACTATGAAATTAATATCATTGTGGCAATAGTTGATTTATTAGCTGTAATATAATAGCCACAAAAAAAGTATTATAGCTAATTGAAATACTAGCTATGAATTTAAAATGATTATCACAATAATAAGCTTATAGCCATAAAATTTTAGCCCCAAAGAAAATATTGTAGCTAATAAAAAACTTTTAGCCATAAAATAGATAACAGCTACAATAATTTAGCCACAGTAAGTGTGAACTCTTAATTTTACACCTCATTATTCTGTCACAGTTTGACACTTGCTAAGAATAGTACGTTATGCAAAGTCCGTACGGTGGTCCCACTAACCAGTTAGCAGGCAGAGGTCAAGGAGGCAACGCTCTCAAAACTAAAAATAGACTTTCAGTCACATTAGTATGAGGGTACTTAATTTTCAAATATTAGCACTTTTCCTACCCTAACTGAGCCTTTTATATCAGACAATATTTTTTCGAAACTGACAGGATCTTTTTTCAAACTGACTGTTTAATTATTTTAAAATTAATTTCGAACATATCGACATTGACCGATTAATTTTATGAGCTCTGTAACTCTCAAAAATTGATCCAAAAGTCTAAAAACTTGGCCAACATAAAAGTAAGTTTCTAGTTTACATGCCCACTGAGGCGCTGGGTAGTGCAGGCCCCTCTCTGAGCGATGCCGGCACCCATCCAACCTGATTTTTTAGCATTTTCTAGCTCTACCCCTCATGGTCTTTTCACATTTTCATCACCTAAATTACTCTCACCCACTTTCCCTATAAATACTCCCTTCATCATTCATTTCAACACATCTCTTGAATTAGTATTGATGGTTATCTATTAGTTTCTCTCTTCTTCTCCCTCCAACCACTCTCTGATTAATTAATTAATCTTTTTAATTAATTAATTGTCTCACCCTAACTAAGCTAATTAATCTTTTTAATTAATGAAAACTCTTTTTTTAATTAAAATTAATCACTTAATTAATTAATTAATCATTTTTTTCTAAAATCAAATTAATCATTTTTCTCAATCCACCTTTTATCCAAATTAATTAATTAATCTTTTTAATTAATTAACCTATCCACCCTTTTTATCATATTAATTAATTAATTAATCCTTTTAATTAATTAATTAATCCTCCAAAATTAACCATTTTCTTAACTCACCTTTCATCCAAATTAATTAATTAATCTTTTTGATTAATTAATCGATCCACCATTTTTATCATATTAATTAGTTAATTAATTATTTTAATTAATTAATTAATCTCTCAATCAATCCAATCACTCGATCCCTAAAACAAAATTTCGGTCATGTAAAACCCTCCGCCTACCAAAATTAAATGTATCAGCCTTTTTCTTCACTCTCAAAATACCCAAACTAAAATTAATCTGATCAACTCCTAAACTCCTCCACTTAATCATGAAACGAACTACGTGAGTTTTGATCCCTATTCAATGGGTTACATAGGCACGTTTGAAATCAAAATCTAAACCTCAAATCCAAATTTCTATCAATCTCTTTTTCTCTTTTTAATTTGTGGATATTTTATTTTAATTTTCTCTTTGCACTCATGTCATATTCATGCATCTTATTTACAATTATCATCTTATAATATTTGTCATTCATAAAATCAATTTTTTTAAAGTTAAATTAAATTTAAGAACTAAATCGTGATTATTTAACAAAAAACCTAATTTTTGAACTCAACTTGATTCGAGACTAGTGATTTTATCTATGGGTAAATTAATTAAAAATTAATGAATTGGAGTCAAAATTAGGCTTTTCCTTAATTTTCCCATTTAAAAATAAATTAGGATGGCGACTCTTAAAATCATTTTCAAAAATCAACCAAATCCGAACCCGAGAGTTTTATCGTAAGTCTAAACCCGAATAAACATTCTGATTCCCTCTAGCGGATCGGGTCAATGCTTGGGCGAGAACTTACAGTAAGTTAATGTGACTATTTAGAAATTTGAAGTACAATTTTTTAATAATCACGACAATAATTAGTCTATTAGTGATAAAAGTCTATCCTTAATAAAATATCATAATTAACTAAAAATTTGCTACGAGTCATGAATAATAATTTCATTAATATAATTACTCATTGCATATCTTATATTGCTAAAAAAAAATTGTTAGATCTAAGTATCATATATACACAGTGAAGTGACATATATATAATGGCAATTTAATAAGGTAGGAAATATGAAAAAAAAAAATATGTGAATCAAGTGAGATACAAAAAAGACAACAAAAAATAGTAAAAAAATTCAATAAATAATAAAAATAGTTCCAGTATTTTGTATGCTATAATATGTCTAGAGCAACAAGTCTTCATCATCATTATCAGGATCATATTCTATTTCCTGATCAACTAAAACTTCATCAATAGGATTAATTTCAATAGTAAAATTTACATAATTTCTCTCCAAATTTGTCAAGCCATCATCCTTTTCAATCGTGTTTGAAAATTCTTTACAATTTTCTGAGATATCTTGTTGAAAACCTTCAACATCAATACACTTTTCATCAACATTTAACATATCTAATGGTAAATCATAAAGTTCTTAGGTTGTCCTTTTAAAGCGATCAACCAATTAAAATTATTACCATTTTTAACATAAAAAACTTACTCTACCTGTGATGCAAGTACAAACGGTCATCAGTCACTAATCTTTGAGAAGTGTTGACAATAACAAAATCATATTTATCTTCCTTGAATCCCTTTCCACTATTATGAATATCTCACCAATCACATTGGAATCAAACAATTCTTTACTCCCTTAAGATTGAAGTTCTATTATCTTAGTAAGAATACCATAATAGTTCACACTCTTATAATCGAGCATTCCCTTTACCAAAATACCACTATTTTGGTTCACCCTTTTCCCTTCAAGTTATTTTGTGTGAAACCTAAAACAATATATGACATATCCCATATATCATTGAACATTATAAAGTGGACCTTGAGCTAATGATGATAATTCTTCGTTCATGTTATCATTTCCTTCATTATGCAATTGTGTAGCCTACAAAAGCATAAGTGCATAGAAAAGAATTGCTTTTTTTATTATTAAATTAAATTCACATTAATATTTTAAAAATATAATAAAAAATGCTAGGAAAAAACGTCATGAAAATAAAACTTACCTTATGATAGAACCAATAAGAGAAATCAATATCATGGCCACTTTTCTCATATTCGCTGAAAATTTAAAAAAGAAACAATGAGAAAATTTTAAATATATAATCAAAGAATAATATAAGAGAAAAGCAAAATATCATAGCTTAAAAATGGTTGAACTTCTTCATAATTTTTCAAGACATAAAGTTGAGTTTGCTTTCGTTCATTTGCTAAAGGATAACCCATTTGTATAAACATAGACAATCCACTTTTCGAATTAGCATAATCTCCTTTAGAATTTCTCTTTTGTTGGTTAAATCTAGTTTCGATAACATGTAAATATCTTAAGCAAAAGATTAAACTTTCTTCTACAATATACCCTTCTGCAATGGAACCTTCATGTTAACTTGCATTTATAATATAACACTTCAATTTGTGAAGAAACCTATAACATGAATTTAACCAACATTATTCAATTAAAGGATTCATTAATACAATTACAATGAATCATGACTCTAAATATTATCTTTCTATTGGATACATCCATCGATACTGTATAAGAACAATAGGCTTAATTTTAGTTGGAAGACGAATTGCCTAATGCACCATAACATCAAAAAATAGAAGTGAGAATATTTTCTCCAACTTGCATAATATAATGGGGATTTGAGATTCAAAATGCTCCAACTCCTATAATTTTAACACTTTAGAACATAACTCCCTAGAAAATATGCTTAACTCAATAATAGCATTATACACAATAGTAGGCATGATTCCACGAATAGTAAGAGGGAGGAGTTGTTCTAAAAGAATATGACAATCATAACTCTTGATACCAAATATCTTTCATTCTTTTAAATGCATATAACAAGATATGTTTGAAGAAAATCAATATGGAACCTTTATAGCTTTCAAGTACTTGCATACTTTTTCTTTTTCTTCATTAGACAAATTAAAACATACAGTTGGATATATGCACTTCCCATTTTTTTAGGAATGGATGCAAGTCTCTTCTTATATCCATTTCCATCAAATCACAACTAGCATTCAAACCATATTTTGTTTTTCCATCTATGTAACAAAGTTTCAAAAATGCTCTCATATATATTTTTTTCAATATATTTGACATTAAGATTATGGCATAATAAAATATGTTGCCAATAGGGTAGCTTAAAGAAAATGCTTTTCTTTTTCCAGTTAAGGTGAGTTGTATTTTCCCTACATTTTAGCTTTTTTACTTTTTTGCCAAATGCAATAAGTTGAAGTTTATGAAATTGATCTAAAACCTTATTACTAGACAACCTATGCAATTGATCTAAAACCTCATTACTAGACAACCTTTGGTGTGCATAATCTTTTTCTATTATTCCATCAAAATCATTTTTATTAAGACACCACTTATGATTTTTAGGCAAAAACCTACAACCACGCATATAACGAAATTTTCTACTCTATTTAAGTTGAAAAGAAGGAGTATCCTTAATGCATGAAGGGCAAGCTAATGTACCTTTTATGCTCCATCCTGATAGGTAAGCATACGCCAAAAAGTTGATGATGACCCATAAAATTGCAGCACGCAAATGGAAGTTCTCTTTCTTAGAAGCATCATAAATGTCAACTCCATAATACTAGAATTCTTTTAACTCCTCTATCATAAGCATTAACTCCTTATGATCTTGATGCATTGGTAAGAATAGTTGAAGATCGAGATTTAAGACAAATAGTTGATGCATTGGTAAGAATAGAAGAAGATTGAGATGTGAGACAAATGCATATTGCTTATACAAGGCTTAGTTTTAGGCCAATAGATTTATATACTTTAACGAAGGATTATAAAATTGTGCCAAAAAATACTATTATTGGGTTGATTTGTTGAAATGCAATTGAAAAACCAATCTTATATAAGATACTGCTGCTGAATTTTTTCTTTGGTTTGGGTTTTGTTGTATTGGTCATGTTGCTTCTGAGGTGGCTTGTTGGATTTTCTCCATTATGATTTATTGTAGCTACTTTAGCTTTTTCTTGTCATGGTTTATTGCACATGATGTGGTTTTATGAACTTCAATTTAGTTTGTGTTGTGCGATATGATTTATGTATTCAAATAGTGCTTATATTGTATATAGCTTGCTTATACTGATTTAGTTCTATGGTTTGGGAGGCTATTAATGCTTTTGTAGGCTAATTTCTAACTAAAAAAATTATTGTTAGGTTCTTAGTAATAAAGGGGGGGGGGGGGGGGGGGGTGGGGGTGGGGGGCGATCAAATTCTATCTTTATTTGTACTTATATTTTTCTATTTTTCTAGGCTTGATTAGGTACTCTCGTTTCTGCTATATTTTTTGTTAAAGTTATTAGTTTTTATTTTTTCTTATAACATTGAGATGCCTATTTTTCTTAATGGGTGTAAATGGGTAAGCCTATTGGCTTGGAGAAATTTCGTTGGATGATGAGCAAATACCTTAAGAGGTGCTTGGACCTGAAAAAATGGGCATGTACAAGCATGTGGCCCTGGCAAAAGTGAAATTGAGTACTTTGGTGTTAAACCATCAAAGGTTGAATTAATGAAACAAACGGAAGCAATAAGAAAAGAAGCAAATAATCAATTAGAAGAAGCTAAAAAAGAAGCAAATGAGCAAGTGGCAGCAATTATTGATAAACAAATGGATGAAAAAATAGCAAAAATGAATAAGGAATGGGAAGAAAAATTTTAGAATATAGTTCTCCTTTCAAGATCAACAAATTTCAATAACATGAATTGTAAGTTGAATTTCTATTCTTAGGTAGTTTTCATTATTTTCTTTTAATAATAGTATAATAACTCTATTATTTTCTTCCAAGATCCAATTCTATCTTTATTTGTACTTATATTTTTCTATTTTTCTAGGCTTGATTAGGTACTCTCGTTTCTGCTATATTTTTTGTTAAAGTTGTTAGTTTTTATTTTTTCTTATAACATTGAGATGCCTATTTTTCTTAATGGGTGTAAATGGGTAAGCCTATTGGCTTGGATAAATTGCATCTAATTTGTTACCTAACTTTTACTTCGAAATTATGTTACATGATTTTTATTGATAGAAAAAAGAAAAGAGAAAGGCTCCTTCTCGTGTTGAAGTATGGCTTGAATCTCGTAAGAGAGAGAGGGAAAGAAGTTGATCCTTTGTCTCAAAATGTCATTGTAAGTCTTATTTTTATATGTTATTCTCTTTTTATATTCCATTTAAGCATTTCATGTTAAGCAAATGATTATTATTAATAAACAATCCCACTAATGCTAATTATAGAATAAATTTGATCAAGTGAAAAAAACAAGAAGAAGGAGAAATTTCGTTGGATGATGAGCAAATACCTTAAGAGGTGCTTGGACCTGAAAAAATGGGCATGTACAAGCATGTGGCCCTGGCAAAAGTGAAATTGAGTACTTTGGTGTTAAACCATCAAAGGTTGAATTAATGAAACAAACGGAAGCAATAAGAAAAGAAGCAAATAATCAATTAGAAGAAGCTAAAAAAGAAGCAAATGAGCAAGTGGCAGCAATTATTGATAAACAAATGGATGAAAAAATAGCAAAAATGAATAAGGAATGGGAAGAAAAATTTTAGAATATAGTTCTCCTTTCAAGATCAACAAATTTCAATAACATGAATTGTAAGTTGAATTTCTATTCTTAGGTAGTTTTCATTATTTTCTTTTAATAATAGTATAATAACTCTTTATTATTATTATTATCATCATCATCATTATTATTATTATTATTATTATTATTATTATTATTATTACTATGTTTTTGTAGGCCATGAAGAGTTTTTAGATGGACGATAAGGCTTGTTATGGGAATCTATTATATTTTAGTTATAATTTTGAAGTTTTAGGTAGCAAGTAATGTTTAGTTTTCAGTAATATGTAATTTGCTTTGAAACTATATCAAAGAGTACTTTTTATATATTTTTTTCATGTTATCAGTACTAATAATTAAATATTTAGTTTTTTCTCATGTTATATCATAACTTTTATATATATACATATATGTATATACATAGATACATATATGTATATATATATATACAAATATGCAAACACACACACACACATCACACACATATATATATATATATACACATATA